>CAKALG010000214.1:0-38346 GCA_916700815.1 Helicolenus hilgendorfi | reverse complement strand
CGCAGAATGTATGCCATCTCATGCGCTGGGATGTACAGATAGCACTTCAGATGTGGGGGGATGCAGCACACATGCACATACATCGTAGCATACATTACAGAGTAAGCCCTGCTGAGTGCCTGCAGGATGCTGCAGTCTCTCCTTGTTCTGACGCTCTCAGATCAATGAGGCTGCGGCTTCGCCAGCGCCAGCTCCACTCCAGCTTTGATCCCCCAGGTACTTAGAGTCAAGCTATTTTTTATCTTGATATATCACGGGTCATTTCTCTAAATATTAGACTCACTTTATGGGAGCAATGTGCATCCGACACAAGGTTAAATCTTAGAGCCACACTAAACTGTGTTAAAGAAAAGTTAGACTTTCAAAAGCTTACACAGTTATGTGGCTGGTCATATGAAAAGGGCGTGTAAATGACACGATTATGCGCGAGGCCAAAGTGTGTAATAAGAATGCCGTTCTTGCTTTTAGGCGTGTCATTTTCACGCCATGTAGTTTGTATTGACTGCAATGTAAATGCATCTTTGTGAATATGCTACGCTTAGAGTTGGTGACGTAGAATAAAAAGGGTGGTTTGTTTCATAAGCTACGTCAGTGATGTTTGTGATGTCTTTTCCGTACAGATGTAACATTGTTTGTGTTCGTATTTTGCTTAGTTTACATACTAATTTCAAGCCCAACCGTGCTGTTTTTCCTAAACCTAACTAAGTGGTTTTGTTGCCTCTTGCTGGTACTGCACCTTCAAACACAAAATGAGGCAAAACGTGTCACTGACCGCTATCCTCTGGTGGACAGGCGGGTCTACTACGCGCTTTGGCATGATACTGGGTTGCGGGCCACGCTGTCCTCACCATAAATCAAAAGTATTGGCCATTTTCTTAGAATTCTCTTGTACGAAGTGTCAAGTTGGCTAAAGTTAACCAGACTTTAAAACCATATCATTCATTGATTTATTGGCCACTTGGGGAAGTGGGGCAATCTGTAAAACACAACTCAGAGACATCACCACCTTGTAAAGTCGTTATGGGGAATTTGTTAGCAGATTCGTCGCCTACTCAGACATCCAATAGACACAAAGTAACATTAGCATTCATTTGGAGATGTGTTTGTGGCCACCAGATGAGTGTTAAGTCCGATATTGCTTCTTTTTCGCCTGATAGACCCAGTATCGGGTTGTACCCTGTGGCGTAGTTACAAACAAGTTACGATGGAAGATGATCTGTTTATAGAAGATATGCATGCCATGCTGTTTTGAGAACTGAAGGTCTTCAGCTTTTGGAATCTGTAAACCTGTAAATCTGTAAATTGTTCAAACTATGTCCCATTAAGAAGTATTTTAAGCTCTGTTTTGGTCTCCACCAATTCTTGAAGGAATATCTGTCTTTTAGGCTGCTACATGCTCCGCTTTGTTCACCAGCTTGTCGTTAACTTTATCTCTCTGCCCGCTGTTGCTGGGCAGGTAATGTGGAGTGGATTTATAAGAAGCTTTTAGCTGGAAACAGCTGCCAGCTGCTGGAAACGGGGTTAATGAGAGCCATGAGAGTGAACCAAAACAGCAAAGCTGCAGACCTGAAAAGCAAAATGATGAGGAAATGTATACTGTTTTGTAATGGTTTGGGTGATCTGACCCTTTAAGAATAACAATTTCCTGTCTCTGGAGCCTGAAAGAAACCATCTGCATGTTTGTCTCTCAAAGTGAACAGTGAGAGGGATTGAGAGAGAAATAGATGGGTGGATGATGGATGTAATGAGTTCAAATGGACATATCTTCTCTCTTTGTCCTCCTTTCTGTGTTTCCCCTCCTGCCACCATTACTCGAGAGCTGCAACCTCCTCTCCTGCAACTCTCATGCTCCCCCCCCGCCCCGCTCAGTCTGAATGGGAATCACGTAACACTCGGTTATGACAGGGTGGCTTGGCTCGGCTGCTGCTGGAATCCAAATCATGAATATCACATTTGGTGCGTAGTGCTTTTAAATTGCTTCATTTCTCAGAGGATGTAGCTGCCGGGTGATTCCTGACTCCCTGGTAGAATATTAGCTGTTTTCATGCACAAGTTGGGCAAAGCAACAGACAGTCCCAGTTGTCGGTAATCCAGCCGTGTGTGTTAAAGATTGTGTGTTGTGTTTGGGTGTTAAAGGGACAAGGGAACAGCTGTTGTAAGGGGATATATGGGATGGTTTTCAGTCTTTTTCAGTTATGTAGTGAGTGTATGGTAATCAAGGGTATAACTGGTTTGGCTTACTGAACACTTCTGTTGGTCTGAAGGTGTTCGTTTGATCCAATTTATTGAACATATAAACATTAATAAATTAGATTATACCATGTAAATCAATCCAGTCTCATGGGAAGCCATTCATGAGGACGCATTTCAGGCTTTTCACGTGCCATTTGTAAGCCTCTTTTCTTGTGTCATTTGTACGCCACGTAACAAAATTATGGTAACCTCCGCAGTTATTAGTTATGTTTAGGATAAACGTCATTGTTGGGCTTAAAATAAGTACATAAACTAAGTAAAATACACACAAAAACAACGTAAACTACGTTTTGAAAATACGTCACTGACGTAACTTACGAAACAAAACACCGGTCTCCTGGTTGAAATTCATGTATTTGTTGGACCCATCCACTTTCAGTCTTTAAAAAGTTCGTAAACTGAGAAAAATACGTACGGAAACAACATAATATAGGTACGGAAAACACGTCACAAACGTCACTAACGTAAGTTACACAACAAAACACCGGTCTCGAACACCGTTCTCCCTGCCTGGCTGCACCTTTCAGGTTTCCAGATATTTTGTTAAAAACTAGAGGGGAAAATGATTATGATAATATGATAATGGAGATCATTATAAAATGCTGCAGATAGAAAAACAGAATGACAGACAGGCTAAATAATTAGACAAAATAGGGCTAGGACAAAACATACTGATAAGCCCCACAGGGCTGAGGAGTCCAAATGTTGCCCCACTTTCCTCATAACTTGGCAAACAGTGTCCTCTGCCTCTCTAATTCCCAATCAATCAAAATGACAAAGTTTGGCTCAACCATGATTTTTTTAAAAACATGGCTCCCGACTGGCAGTCCTCCGTCTCTCGGGAAACGACTCAGAGAAAGACAGACGCGCCGTCCTCGTCCTTGACACTTCCAGATGCCACAGATGACACCATCTTTTATATGTAAATATTGCACGCCCACGTAACGGCTCTGCGCGGAAATATGTTTCTAGCTGTGAGTCATGTTACACTAGCTGCATAGTGACTCGCTCCCTCCATGGTTGGAGGTAAATTATTCATACGTCTTATTGATGCGTTTCATGTCTTCTTCATGCAAATGAACAGTAGGCGTAATGAGCAATCAGCACAGAGAGTGTGTCATTGGTATGCAATCTACATATTTTTTCAGGATTGTGGTTGCAAATGGAAATGATATCAGCGTTGTCATCTGCCGTCACTCAATGTGATTGCATAATGTAAGCAGACAATTTGATTAAATGATCAAAGATGTCCTCCCTATCGACCCCTTTTTGCACATCCTTACATTTTTTCATTATTACTCTGATAGAAATGTCCAAGTTTTATAATGTTTATTGATGACATACTTCAATTGTTATTAAAACAAATCTCAAGGGAAGCCTTGGTGAAAATACAATGACATTATATCTTAAGGCAGCCACTTCAAGAGCTGCTTGCCAGACAATACAGTTAAATAACTTTTCATTGTGGAACTAAGAAAAAAGCGTGGTAATGTGATAAGTGTAGCACTTGATAATACACCCCTCATTTCACACGCTTTTAATGGCTCCACAATGCATTACAACCTGTTTAATCTTTCAACACAAAATGTGCTATTAGCTGGCAGTTAGCAGCTGCTAACGTATGTGGCGTTGCGGTGAAACAGATGTGCTGACCGTACACTAACGCTCACAGATGCCTAGGAATATTATGCACAATTTAAAATGTGTTACCCCGGCAGTGTTTGTCCTTCTAAGATGGTGTGATTCCTTGTGGGGCGGATAATGCTGTGACTCTCGCTGGTCAGCGAGCTAATGACCTCTGCAGCTCAGGGAAAAGGGATCTCTGAAAGAAGGAACAGTGTGCAGTTATGGAAAAATGTCCACCCATCTGTCGCAGAGATTTCACCCCCTGAGAGCTTAGCCCGGAAAATCCCTCAGCAGACAATCCTAATTGTTTTGCACCAGTGTGCATCTGTGTGTGTCCAACGAGCGCTGGGCGAGCGGTTGAATCGTGGGTTCATGTTGAGCATGTACATATGAAGATGACTATACACTGTATGTACGGTGAGTAGGATTTATGTTCACAGTGATCGGTATGTACATATTACAATGTGTACATAAAGTGACAGATGATATGTACTTATCACGAAAAATTGTGCATTAATGAAATTATAATCTAAAAATGTGCATTAAAGACTGTAACAATTATAATCTATAACGGCAGCAGAGGATATTTGGTATGAGAGGGTTATTGACAGTGTATGACATTTGAAGAATACAGATTTGTTTTAACATCACACTTTACATTACCACTCAGTTTAATGCGATTGACAAACGGTGTATATATGGAAATATATATATATTTTTTCGCTATAAATTCAACTTGAAACTGCATGTTCATTTTGCACTAAAGTTATGAATTAAATGATAAATTAATTTTCATTTGTCAAGTATTTAATTCACACAGGAGTATACAAAAATAGGCTTTACCATGTGGTTATTTCACATAGATATATAAATATTTATTGAATAACCAGAAAATATGTTATCGAGGTATGAAATATCGTGATAGAAGGTTTTGGCCATATCGCCCAGCCGTACTGTATAGTTGGCCAATTTTAATGACAAACTGCTGGTGAGACACATAAGCAATATTAGTTTTGTGATATGTAAGGGATGATGTACAGCAAGCCGGTCATTGCATCAGGCTGATGCAAGACCCTTCTGCTTTACGTTTGGCTGCCGCATCACCCTGTCGGGGTTTATTCCAGAACAATGACCTGCTCGCTGTACATTATCCCGCTTATTACACAGCTGCTTACTAAAGAAATAAATAATTTGACACAAAAACGGTTCTCCAGAGTCCTTTGCCAGAACTGCGCCCATAGCAACGGCCTTTTATAAATAGCAGCGGTCTGCTATAAAGAAATAACAGACCGTAGAACGCTGTGATTGGCCAATCGGAATCGAGTATTCAACAAAGCTGTGGAATAAATGCATGTATACTATCATGTTAACCGATATGGGGGTTCATTTGTCGGCCATTGCTCTCTATCCAACATAATCTGTCTGCTGTTGCCTCGTACACTGAAACAAACACACACACACACACACACACACAGAGCCATGCGCAGGCACACGCTAGCCTTGGGAAATGTCAGGTATGGTTAACTTTACGACCCAGAGTAATGTTCAAAGCCATCCACCTAAGGCTACGAGGCATTGCAGAGCTGATCGGAACAGGCACAGCATGTCCAATCGGCTTTCCTGGTCTTCTCCACACATCACACAAAGCCTCAACCGACGCTCAGCCGTGATTTATCGTACCGTGCGAGAAAAAAAAAGCAGAGGGCACATCCACTTAGCTGCTAATTTCCCCCTGCATACTTGATCATTCATTTGCATTCTTCACTGTTGACACACATTCCTTCACATCCTTATGTATGTCACTTTAAAAATGCATATACTTCTGTGTGCTTTTTTTTGTTGCATAATATTATAGAGAGGCGTCTGTTACCTCGCATTAAATGCTCGGTTGAATGCAGATTTTAATCTTTTCCTGGAGGCCGCATCAGGTGGAAATGACTAACCCCCATGTGTGTGTGTGTGCGCCTCGTTGGCGTGTTAGCCGTGACATTTAATAAGCACATAGTAGATTGTCTTCACATTCAGATGACCATTAAAAGCTTCTCGCCCTTCCCCTCCACTGGGGTTATATCATCATCATCATCAACGCCCCGTCTGTCAACCCCTTGATGCCAGGATTACATCATCAGGTACGCGGTTGCCAGGGGGAGGGGCTGATGACTCTGGCAGTGATGTCATCGGAGGTTGAAGCGAATGAGATAAGCAGGACAGGAAGTCTGAATGAGTCATACGTGTGGGAACTGGAGTAAGGACGTTACTGGACGTGGATGATGTTGGTGAAAAATGAGTTTTCTTTTCTATTTTGTCATGCCTCCCCCATCATCTGCCTACATGACCTTCTCTTCTTCGTTCTTTTACTTCCTTCCTTCAGCTTCATCACTCACTCACGTTCTCCCTGAAATGAAAATACTCCAGCCCCAAAATGTATGGCTACTGTTTGCCGACGTGGTTGATGGGGATTTTCCTCATCAGCCCGAGCCCTGGCTGATATCTGACAACCGTGTCAGTTTGATAGCTGTCAAGCATCAGCGTGAAGCATGGGGAAATATCTGTGAAATCTGACCCACTGCCAAGTCCTCAGCAGATGGCCCTGCAGCAACACAGTGTGGTGTTGATGCTCGATACGAGCTGCTAAAACTGCTCAATAGTGGAGGCACCAGCTGGAGAGAGAACAGTAGGAAAAACTGCTGCTTTCATGGGAAAATTAGTAACAGATTCTTTTTTTTCCCTGCTAGACGTAGTGAGGTTTTACGTCACGGTGGCAAACTTTTTCACCACCGTATTTCTGCTTACTCACATGAGCATTAGCTAAAATCAGGCTGTTAGTTAGTTGTTAGATTGGTTAAACTGAGTAATCCAACAATGGCTAAAAAAAAACTTAGCTACTGCCCCATATCCTGGATGTTTTTACACTATGTGTATATGTTACAGTGACGCCTCGGTTTATCCGAGATTGTCCGGGTTTCAGGTGGGTGTCCCGCGTCCCGACAAATATCTGAAAAACACTCAAACTTCCCAGTTTTCACCATTTACTGTCGCGCAACAAGATCATATTAAGATGGCCAGATAGGTTGTGGACACTGAAAAATACCTTGTGTTTAGTTTTGAAAGGTATCTGACAATCAATAATTATATTATACCAATGCAATACTTGTTTTTTTGGTGTTTACTAGTGTTATTATAGGATTTTGGAGAACAAAACATCATTTTTCATCTGCTAAGGCGCTGTCCATGGTGCTGAAAAGGTGCTAAGCACTGAAATAATTTGTCCGCCATCCTGATCGAAACGCCCATGGTGCGTGCATAAGCGCAAACGTGCGTGTGCATGAACGTGCCGTACACTTACACAGTTTACAAGCTAATTTTAAACAAATAAAAAGCTAAATCATCATCAGACGATAGCTGGTGGGTTCAGAGATTACATTTTGGCCAATGTGCTCCACGTCTTTTGCTCTGCTCAAAGGTGATTGGTTAATACTACTTGGACAACAAACGGAAACAAGAACACTTCCGGGTACCAAAATCTTATCCCGTTTCCTAACAGATTGTACGTGTGAATGCAGAATCTATTTATAGAAATGAACTGTGCACAAAGTAAAAACACAGATATCTGTCACACTACCAAACATTTTGGTTAAAGAGCAGCATATTTTCTATTTCTAACTCAAACTTGTACAGTAGAAATAAATCCAGCTCAGTGTCAGTCCCGAACCGCTTCAGCTGACGGAGCTCTCTCCGACAAGTTGAGCGGCAGGAAGTGGTTCGCTCCTGTTCTCACCCCACCAAACCCCCCCCGGTGCTTGGCTGTCTCCCTCTCCGCTTGTTTTGCCTCCTTCGTCAAAGGCTTCTCTTTTAAGTTTTTTTTGAAGGGGCACCAACAGTTGGGAGTTGAGTTGAAGAAGAAGAGTGTAAAATGTTTGAAAGCCTAGAAAGATTTTTTTTTTCTTCTTTGATTTTTAGGGGGTGACGTCAAAACCTGACATTTATCGTTGATATTTTGTAGAATTTTTCTTCTACGGAACTCATGTAGCTGATGAAATATCCCAAAATTGATGACACGCTGATGATATTTGGCTTGGATAATATTCAAATGTGTCCAATGCTCTCACATTTCCTTCTCTTGCGCTCTCTGAAGTCACCGGCTTACATGTTAGAACTGTGATCTTATCTTGTTCAGACTGACATGATGCAGCATAAATGCAGGAGCTTGATGGTGAAATGTTTTTTTCAGTGGAGGCAAGTAGGCCATAATGAGACAGAGAGTAAAGCTCGAATGTTGCAGCTTTCCTGACACAGGCACCGTCAGGACTTTTTTTTTTTAATAGATCTAATACAAGGACATGTTTTTTTCTTCTTCTTCCTCTTTTGTTAGCTTTTCTCTCGGGAAAACCGGCCTCTCTCTCTCGTCCATCTCCGGCTCTCTCTCAGTTTTCGCTTGCAGAAGGCGAGCTAAGCCGCTTGGGACGGCCCAAGAGTCCGTGCTGACGTAAACCTTTCAAGGAAGGCTTTTTTTTTTTTAATTCACTGTGCGTGTGTGTAAAGGAATTGATATGGCAGGCTTTCAGGACCGAAGTTTGAGGAGTGTATCTGTGTGTGTGTGTGTGTGTGTGTGTAAGATTGGTGCAGTGCTCATACAAGAGATGACTGATTTAGTTCAAGGATATTTTTCCGGCTGATAATCCACCGCACAATCATGTTTAATACATCGTTTTAACCTCACGAAGGTATGCACACACACCACCATGACGCACTTTCTCTCTGAAGGCCTTACACACTTTCAGCCTGTAAAACATAGTGATAAACCAGCACTTACAGCGACTGCCAATTTGGCAAATGGAAGTGAAGTATTACAAAAACAGTTTGAGTGTCTTTTTTATCTTATTTAACATGATCATAGTGCTTCCAGTAAAACTGCCATGAGATGAGTTGACTTGTGGAAAGTATATAATATATTAGCCAACCTAAATTGATCTCAGGGATTGCGATGATGCAACCCGTTCTCCCTCCCGACTCGTCAAATTGGTCAGCGCCCCTCGGCATCAATAACCAACGCACGTAGGCACCCTTTAGCGACAGCATGTGACGAACCGGGCTTTCAACTAACTCTGCGTTATTTGACGGTTGGAGCAAATGATGTAGTATTAATAGCATGAGAGACTTTCAAAATCACTGTTCATGACTTATTGTCATGTCAGTCTTCAGTCCCTTGAGTCACGTGAGTCGCTAGTCGGTGAAGTTAACGTCAACCATGACTGTTTCCAAACCCTAGCTAAGTGGTTGTGTTGCCTAAACCTAACATTCCATGAAAATAGAAGTTTATTTTGAAAGGACACTATTGTGCATAGTTCAAATAACTTATGGAGTGTTAAGAAATATTGTGTTCATGTTTCTACATTTAGAAATAATTTGGATCAATATGTTTTCTTTTTTATTTAATCACATTTGATGAAAAAACATGTCAGATTTTTATAATTTAAAAAAAATTATGACACAACTTCAATATTTGGATTAAGTATTATGGTTTATTGACTGGCATAACCTTGTAGCTTATGTGTTACAGATTTTTAGGGATATGGAGCATTTGAAGACGCTCCAAGAAATGACAAATCACAATAAAAATACCAATGTAGGCACTGGAGGATCATTTCTATTGCAGAGTTCAAAGGGTTAAAGCCATTTTCAATAGAATGATTTATTTATATTATATTTAAATGTTTTTCTTTCCCTAACAAAACTCTTGATTTGTCTTTGACCTTGACTATAAAATGCATTTATTCCAAAGTGTCGTAACATGGAAATGAAATAATGGCGACAAACACAAACATCCCTTTTTAAGGGAGCAGCTATGCAACCATAAAACGCCTCAGCTGAACCACTTTTGTTAATATGTTTGCCTCCTCCGAGATCAATTGTATTTACCATGTTGGGCCTTCAGGGGCAGGCTCTAATACTGCATTTATGTTATTTCAATGAGCGAACATATTCGCAGCTATTTTTTCCCCTGACTGCCAAGGAAATGGTCTGTGAAAACTAATCCGTCAATTATTGCGAGCTTTGATCCGTCTCCGTCTCTTCCCCCCTCTCTCTCTCTCTCTCTCCGTCCCGTGCTTCAAATTGTATCACTCCAGTGTGCACACATCTCTCTCTGCCTTGAGCTCGAGTCGAATCAGCCGGAGAGCTATTGACACAGCAAAGCTGAATTCAACACGAGGAGGAGCGCATCGACAAACACATTAGACACGAGAAGTTAAAACAAAATACAATGAAACCGTGGTGTGCAGATTACGCTCTCCCTCAAACAGACCCAGTGTGTGGAAGAGCTTATAAAAGCTTATAGATTTTTTATAGGTGGTATTAGCGAGCTTAGGCCGCGAGGGGAACCGAGTCAATGGCGTGGAAGATCAGAAAGCAGGTCATGCGAGTTCAGTTTAATCTTCGGCGCCCGCATTGATCAAACAGTTCGAGGGAGGCGCCTTTCAAACTGGAGGGTTTCGTAGTCGAAGACATGTTGATGTAGAAGAGATGTTTGCATAATCCTGAATGGGAATGAGCGGATTGTCGTCACAATGATGCAGAGGTTAATTAGGAAATGATAGCTCCTCGTCGTCTCACATCAGCACAACTTGGACACGAACAGGTTCATGATAGTTTTGGTCGTGTATCTCCGTAGTGCAGCCGGCCTTTTATGAAGGTCCCTTCATAAACCCAAAAATTGTTATAAAACGCTTGCAAGCTGTTTTTGAGTGGAAAAGATCGAGCTGATAGTAAAAGTGAGCAGAAAATAATGGAGAGAAATTGTGGGAATAGCCAGAGATCAAAGCAGAAAGAGATGAATCAGAAAGAAGGTGCTTTAAAAGATAAAAGGAGTTCATGCTCTCTTCCATCCCATGATACTTCCCTGTGAGCTGTTTTTCTCAAATATGGTGAAATCAGTGCTTTTTTTCACTGACACAGTTTGGCCAAGAGTGGATATATGTATGTCAGTTATGTCTCATCACCAGAGGCGCCTAACAACACTGCACGCTCCACCTCCTCGCCAATAACACCCATTGATTAAATTCAAATGAGCTCTGCTCTTTTTAAACGCCGTTGTCAAGAAAAGGACGACTCAGCAGGTTTTGGAGTGTCTGAGATTAAGCCGTCTTCATTCATCCCTATAAAGCGGTTAGCACACAAGGTCGGAGGCATGTCCAATTGGGATGCACATATTTGAAACTGCAGCAGGAAGATGATGCATAACTGACGATTGGCGGTTGGAAGATTTTAACATATCGCCCAACCCTACTAAAAAAAAGGAACAGCTTTGCTCTACTAACACTGGACCTGGGTACAGCCAGATATATTTGAACAATCAGGTCAAAGCTGGACCAAAAGAGTTCTGATGTTGGCAAGAGTGCTCATTTACTGATGATTGCCAGAATTGGTTGGCAACTAGCGGAGACTCCAGGAAGTCACTGCACCGACCAATAAATACTGGTCATACATAACCAATTACAACATATGGTTTTTACACTTTGGTTTTTGTACAGAAAAACAAACAAGATATGTAAGGGATAATGTACAACGAGCCGGTCATTTTTTAAAAATAAACCCTGACAGGGCGATGCGGCACCCCGACGAACCGTCTGGTATCGCCCTGAAGGGGTTTATTTCACAACAATGACCCGTTCGCTGGAGTTAAGAAATCAATAATTTGACACAAGAAAGGTCTGCCAGAGTCCAGCATCAGAACTGCGCCCATAGCAACAGTCTGTTATACATAGCAACGGTCTGCTATAAAGAAATAACAGACCGTAGAATGCCGTGATAATTAATTCATGAGGTTTAGAGGTGCTGGAACTGTAGGCGCATTTTGTTACCTTTGGATAGAGCAAGGCCAGCTGTTTCCAGTTGTTATGCTAAGCTAATCTATTGGCTCTATAGCTCCATATTTAGCACGCATTTTGCGACAGTGGTATCGATCATCTTATCCAACTCTCGGCAAGAATGTGAATAAGCACATGTTGAACTCTCTAACTCGTGCCATGGTGCCAACATTGTGAATTCACAGACTTTATTAGGTTTGTGTATGTTTGCTTTACATTTTCAGCAGGTAAATACAATTACAGCAGCAACACAATTGATTAATCCATTAACCTAGATGTTTTTATACCTCGTCCTGCAGAATATACCATACGGCCTTTATTATCTGCGCGAACAAGTGGCTCTGCTGTTTCCAACGCTCGCACTAATCTGTGTCCCCTCAGAGGCTGTCTGTGTTCTCGACCTATTAAAAAGTGCCACAGTGGTGTCATGGTCGTTAAGGCGAACACAATTAGAGGAGCCATTAACAATGGGAATTAATTTGCTGTCATACCCTCCTCCTTGTGCTGTACACTATTGTTGCTGTCAAATAGCCCCCAACCTCCTTTTCCAGGCTCGTTCTCTCCGTTTCATTACAAAAAAGAGACCTTTAGGATCCACCTTTAGAGCCGTTTTTTTCAGGACTTTGTGTATCGTGCGATAAACTATTGTACTTCACAGCAAAAAAGAACAGATTTAGGTGAGGTGAAACAGCAGTCACGCTCTTGAAGGAAGTGAATGGGAAGACATACGCGTCTCCTTGTTGTCTCTGTCCTCTCCGAGGGGACACCAGAGCAGCTGGAGATGAGGGCAGGGAGATCGCCTACAGGGCAGAGGATCAAAAGGCAACATATAGGGGCGATAAGGGATGGAGCGGTGGTTGCTTCTGGGATTATAGAGCCTTGCTTTCTCATCTGTATGTCCCACCTCTCTCCTCTCTCCGTCCCTCTCCATGTCCCGTGTCCAGGGATAAGGACACGGCATATGGAGAACGGCTGCTCTTTTTACTAGCTACATCTTGTGACAGCAAGAGTAATTGAGCAAATAGCTCTCTTGCACCGTGCCCGTAGGACCCTGAAGTAGCAGGGGGATGGGGAGTGATGGAAAATCAGTGTAAAAGGGACAGAAGGAGAGGGGGGGAAGGGCATGATACCGAAGGACGAGATGGACGAAGCCGGAAAATCAGGAATGTGAAGAAAGCGAGGTCCAGGTTGAAAGAGAGGACATATGGAACTGATGGAGGGAGGAAAGTGAATGCACTCGTGGCTTTCTCACATGCACATTAAACTTTGATATCCTTGCTCTTTCCTCGCTACGTTTAAGTATCACCCACACTTTTGACTATCTGCAGTGCGTTCCAGTAGAATAGAGGGATGTCTTTAAGAAAATGCTTTGAAGCAGCCACACTTGCTTCAAAGCTAAAATGTGAGGACAATCTCAATGTTGTGTGTCGGATAAAACTTTTAAGTAAAGTATTCTATACTTTTTGCTGGAATGGAAAAACAATTCATCAACTGTATTTATCTTGATTTACTGCTTAAAGTTATTCATCAAGCAAAAATGCCAACTGGTTCCAGCTCCCTTAATGTGAAGATTTGCTGCTTTTCATTGTCATATATCATAGTAAACTGAATATATTTGTGGGCTGGTGGTCGGACAAACACATTTTTCACTTTATTCTAACGTTTCACAGACTAAACGATTAATCAATGAATCCCTGAAAGTAATATGCAGCACTACTGCTTCATAAAAAATGTTGTTTGCGGTTTCGTTCCTTGATTCAAGGGAATACACTTTCCAGAAGCAAACCTTTTTTTTTATAATCACGACCACGTCTCTTTCTCTGCAGTCCGTCATCATCATTTTACTTGTATCCTGACTTGTATTCAGATGCTACAATGACAATGAGTGTGTTGCATTTGGTGACCAACATTGGCAGCTGTGACTTGAGAATGAGCACTCTGATGTTGGTCCAACTTTGGCCTGATTGTTCAAATTCATCTGGCTGTATAGGTCCAGTGTTAGTGGGACTGCTGTCAATCCGGCAACTAAGCTGCCAAAGGCTAAAATCCAGGCAGCCATTGTCTTCTGTTTGCTGGGCCAATGATTTTATGCCACTAGGGTAATCCTCAAAGTCTTCCTATAAATAAACACTGCAGCAAACATTTGTGTAAACATGGACTCAACAGAAGCAGACATCGCAGGCTGCAGTTGTGAAACTATTTTTTGGGTCAATAATCAGAAAAGAAGTTGTTTCTAGGAGAGGGAGATGAGGTAAGAAGGACAGCCATGAGGCTGAGTAGACAATCTGGCAAAAGGGAGAATGCAGTCTGTGGAGCAGAATATATACTGGGGCTGATGACTAATGGGA
The DNA here is from genome assembly GCA_916700815.1 of Helicolenus hilgendorfi. Lineage (NCBI taxonomy): Eukaryota > Metazoa > Chordata > Actinopteri > Perciformes > Sebastidae > Helicolenus > Helicolenus hilgendorfi. The sequence continues at coordinate 24,254 of CAKALG010000214.1, read as the reverse complement.
AGCAGGTGTGGTGGGAGGAGACTGGTCAGGTGATGAGCTAGAATGGGAAACACACTGAGGACACCTGGTGGGCAGGTGAGGAATGACAGGATGTAGAATAACTGGAAAAAAAACAATGATGGGTATAGTTTCAACTGTACATATTCCTGCTGTAATTCATTCCAAGGGATGGAATTGACCTAGAAAATGAGACTCTAACATGTAGGACTAAAATCCAGAAGAAAGATCTAAACTTTTAGTACATTGTGATTATCCTTTTGATCTTTTCTATTTATTCTGTTTCTACTCTTCTTCACGCAGCAACCAAACAGTGCTCCACCAGTTCTGCTGCCCGGCCCCGGAGGCCCCTGAAGGGGAGACCTCTACTGCCTGTGTCCCCAGGTAAGACCACTGCATCCTTGCAACATCTGCACAAATACTTTTTTTTCTACTTATTTACTTTGAACAATTTTCTTTTTTCTTTTTTTTATAAATTTGAATTGCAGCCACTTATCATGCATCCCGTTAGTAGCGGTGCTGCAGTAGCTACTTTAGGCAACACAACTACCCCAGCAGGGTTCTCTAAATTGAAGTGGTTGTAAATGCTTCAGGTTTATGAATTTCTTCCCCTCCATGATCACAATGAGCCAATCAGCTTGGGTTTTGGGTCTCGTTGAGGCCGTGAGATAGTTTTTTCCGAGTGAATGCAAGACGTGCTGGATTTGAGTTTTAGTGCTTGTCAGACTATCAACACAGTAGTAATATCCATTTCCTGGACAATGCTCAAGTCCTTGGTTGAGCTGAAAATTGAATAATTGGAAATACATTACATTGAGTTTAGCGAGCAAAGCAGGACGATTATGCTGTTATCTGTTTATGTCAGATTGGCACATGGCTGTCAGCGATAGAGCCGCTGATGCTGCCAGTTGGAAAACCAATTGTGTACACATGCATATATGAACTCCAAAAAGTCTTTCAATAGAAGTTTTTAAAGCAGTTTGATGTGATAATTTGCACCCTCTGTCCTGGGGAATATGAAAAACAGACCAACTAATAATTAAGTCGTTGTAATACCTCTACTTCTGAGGGGGTATTTAGTGTTGAATGGGCAGTGTGGAAAATATAGAATTAGATAAGCAAGTACAAAACAAAATAATCATCACCTTTGACAATCTATTATCTTGCTCCTTTGAGGCAGAATTGAAAGCACAAAAATTTTGTGTTTGCCTCCTGCTTTTATTTAATGAAGTGCACTTTGGAGTTTGACGGAAAATTACGGCATTCATCTGGCGTCTGCCGCAATTAAGCCATCCGCCCGAAAATGTGTACTGCTCGTTTCACACAGGACTGTTTTGCTGCATTGTATGAGCACGGCAGAAAATAGCAGATAAGCAAACACATATTGATGGCAAACAGTGACAGATAAAATCAGTCGCATGGATATACTGAAGGACGGATAGGCGTAGGAGAACGGCGAACGCTTATTATTGGCTTTGTTTGACACTTAATAGAGCAGCAAAAAAAGCCATTTATCAGCTCAGACTTTGACTGACTCAAAACCCAAGTCTTTTACAGTATCTGTTGTCACAACAAGCGTCACTTTGTGCCTCTATTAAACACATTGGAGATTCCAAGAGGCAGCGGTTAAGTGACTTTCATAAAATCAAAGCTGGAGGGGAAATTTGAAAGGTAGGAAAAAAAGGGGACAAGAATCGATCTTAGCTCAGCAGCTTGAACTTTGCTCGATAGAAGTGCTTTTATGATTGCTTAGTGCTTAGGGACCATTAGCTAAAGGTATAAACCATGTGCACAACAGAAGGTCTTTTTCCGAACTTGTCAATCCCTCCGACTCCTCTGAAGCAAACCACTTCAAAGCAGGACTCTCTGGGGCCGAGACAGAAAGCAGCTTGTGGTTTTGTCTTTTTTTGTTGTTGTTGTTCTTGTTGCGTCTTATCTCTTTTTGAAAGCTGTATTCTGTTGTCGTTGATTTCTGTATTTCCGCATTGTTGTCAGTGATTTGTTGTTCATTTACTCACGTGGCATCACATCACATCACGGCGACATAACTCCACATGGCACCCACGCCTCATTGCATCCATCACCACTCATGTTCACTTCATTCGGGCTTGTCTCTCCACTGTGGTCACGTTAAGTTCGAAAGAGTCATGTATGAATATTACCAAAAGTGTAAACTATGCAAATGTAAAAAGTACCATAATGCATTGATGTGTGTGAACTGTAGGGTCTTTATCATGCTGGGAAACTGGTGAGCCTCCTTGTTGACACATGTAATGCATCTGTGTTCATGTGAAAAAAAGAAAGTTCTTATCATGTTGCATGCTTTGGCTTGGCAGTGATCAGAACATATAGCTCCCTGTCTATCTGTGTGTGTGCCTGTGTTAATGTACGTGTGTTTGCCAGTGTGTCACTATGGTAACACACGACATACGTTAGATAATTTACATACTCCAGGAAAACACACAACACTGTGCACACCACCAGATCAGCAGGGAAATCCATAAAACCCTTAAACGCTAATATTAATGGATTTTGACAATTCTTTTTTGATTTGTCTTACTTGTATTTGGGGGATAATTATGCTCAGTTTCCATAATGCTTGTAAACAGGAAGTAGAATGTCACCATGGATTCAGGAAGTTGTACTGTGGCTTACAACTTTTTTTTTTAGCCTATATTTGTTCACATTTTGGCAAAATTTTGTTTAAAAGTATGCCGAATTAGCTATTAGCAGTTCCTGTTTGCAATGTACGCATGGATGGAAACAACTATCACTGGATTACTTTGACACTGAAGAAAACTTTGATGATTCTCAGGCAAGTTCTGCAAGTTATAAGTTTACTATGATTTCTAAGTGGATTTATGGACATTTTTGGATGGACATCAGAGATATTAATATCCTCAAACCCCCAAGATCAGCAGGGAAATCCATAAATACAGACGGACCAAAGATTTACATCACTTAAACCCTCTGAAACTGTTTTTTTCACATATCTGTTAATGAATGGATAAAGGAGAATATCAGTGTTCCTAAAATATAAAAATCATGTTGATAGGACATTCTTAAAACATGCTAATATTAATGGATTTTGTCATTCCTATTTTTATTTCTCTATTTGGGGCATAATAAGGCTCTAAGTTTCTCTATGTTGTGGAACTACAGTTTCCATAATGCTTTGGGGATGTAAACAGGAAGTAGAATGTCACCATGGATTCAGTGAGTTGTACTGTGGCCTACAACTTTTTTTTTTAGCCTATATTTGTTTACATTTTGGCAAACTTTGTTTAAAAGTATGCCGAATTAGCTATTAACAGTTCCTGTTTGCAATGTACCCATGGATGTACAGACAACTATCACTGGATTACTTTAACACTGAAGAAAACTTTAAAACATGATGATTCTCAGGCAAGTTCTGCAGCTATAAGGAGCACCTTTTTCCTATGATTTTTAAGCGGATTTATGGACATTTAATTGCAATGAACATCGGAGACGATGATATCCTCAGAAAGTGTAAGTTACTCTGAATCAAAAAATGTGTGTATTGTGTGTGTGTGTTTAGATTTGACTGAGTTATAACTGCTAGAAAAGGAGGGGGAAAACTGCCGGTTTGGGCGCAAATTACTTGCAAAAATCTACAAAAGCCTCTCGTAAAAATAAACGTGACTGAATTCTGTCATCTTGCATGATTTAGGGGATCCACTCGCCACCAAACAAGGCCTGATTAACATATAAAAAGGGCAACTCATTGCTTGTGCACGACCTCCACTTCAGGATGTAATGAAACCTTATTTCCCACACTGAACCTGACAGATAAAGTGCAATCATTGATATTTCATTTGTGCCGCTCCTTCTACTGAGAGTAATTCAAGCCTCTCTGAGTCAGAGGGGTCAGCGCAGAAAAGGGCACTGGCGTGCACTTCTACAAGAACTCATTGTACTAATTTGAAGCCACACTTGCTCTTGGTTTGTGTGCCGTCTGCACCTGGGGAGCTTTATCCGATCAGTTAGGTAGGCGGCAAACAAGCAGGTAATAACACGGTGTATGTGGGATCATTCAAATGAGGAGAAAAGAGGAAGGTGTGAACTGAAGAGAGAATTGAGGATCTCACTGTCACATATAATGAGGACCCAGCGGAGGTTGGAAGCTCGCCCTGACAGTCTTGGTCACTCTTGCCAGGCTTTAAGGAGGCACCAGAGGGTTTAAGGACTGTAGGGGATTTCCATTCAGGGTCACAGAGTCAGATCTATAATCACTCATGGAAGGGGCTGATTGTGCGGGATGGCCACAGCCTTTCAATTAGTAGTGTGAGCCATCTTCTGCTGCAGTGTGCTAAAATAGCACGCAGGAGTTTTGTTGTTACTTTTACAGTTCCATAGGGGACCTTTAGGTTTAACTTTCTGCTTTGCAGCAAAACTGAGAACTGCTGTGGTCAACACACACAGGGCCCCAGAAACCCAATAAACGGTTTATTAGAATATTCTAGCATGGAGAATGGCACAGACGAACTATAAATAATGACACTCAGGAAGATGATGCCTAGTGGACAAGCCGCAGGTAGACTTGTTGCTTTTTTAAATAGCTGCTGTGTGCTTTTGAGTCTTTGCAATTGTCCACTTTTAGAACAAAATAAAGGCTTCGTCCGAAAACCCATACTACGCACTACATACACAATATGTGTGCTAGCGTTTAACATACGTTTGTTGATAATAAATAGTAGTATGTGCGTCGTCACTTCCCGAAAGCCTCTTGGTGACGCGTAACCATGGTAACCCGTGCCAACCTCATGTGACCAAAAATAAGGATTTGTGAGAATCAAAGTCTGAACTAATTTAAAACAGATATTACGCCTAGTGAAGTAAAATCTTACAATTAAATTGAAGTATTATTGACGTTACAGAGCTGTCCGTCAACGTCTGTCGTGAACGTTGTCGTCACTACCGCATTGCATTGTGGGATATTTATGCTGCCGTAGTGTCCAGCATTTGCATACTTTAAATTGATTGATTTAAGACATACTAAAAAATCTCACATACTGTTTTAGCGTAATAAATAGCATGTTAGTATGGAATTTCAGATGTAACCAAAGCCTCTCCAGTCTTAATAGGTTGAACAGGAGTACCAAGGTTGAACTGTATGAGTATTTAAATCTATAAGATTCACACACTCATTCATGAAATCTCTGAATTTGACTGCCAGAGTTTCCAAGTAACAAACGAGGAAAACATTGCAAGAAACAGTATCTGCTGGCTCTTGATAACACTTACGACGCACAAATTTATCTTCACAGTTTGATGCCACTGTGTGAAGTGTTTGGGATAACATCCAAATCATTTCTCAAGTGTTACAGCAAAACTGTTGCTGTTATGAACTCCCACTTCAGATTTGTTTTTTGCAAATTGTGTTGTTCTATCAACAAAAACTGATGTGAACAGTCTGTGTAAACTAGTGAACAGTGTGAGGTGGAGCTTCTTCCAGCAGAGCAGTAAGAGTGCAGCTGCTTTCCCAGCTATCTCGTCCAGTAAAGTAGCCAATAAACTGCTGGCCAGGGTTGGTTAGAGTTGTCACTTAAAACTTACAAGGTCTCTGGTGCAATATCTGGCTCTGATAGAGCACGATGCAGCAGAAATGCCTCAGACAAAGGGCACATTACTGCCATATGGATGGAAAAATATTGGTGGTACTAACTTTTCAAGAATAGCAATTATTTGCTATGAAACCAGGTAAAAGGCATTTTTTATTTATTTCTGATCTAAAGCAGTCACAAAAGAGGAGATGCAGACAGAGACATTGCAGCTGGTGAATGCAAATCAATATCAGAGATGACCCTTTTACTTTGTGCTAGTTTGGATACCGAACTACCATTAGATGAATAGTGTAATACGATGAAATAACAAGTCTGGTCTTGGTGAAAGTGGTATTTTTCCATGGCTCAGGTGGTTCAGATCTGCAGTACTGGATGGGAAATTAAAGTGCTTTCAATTTGCAACCCTAATGAAAACTATCATTTTTTTTTAATTTAATTTCCTGCAAGTAGTCAAATACAACTAGTCTGACAATAATGTAATATGAGGCCTAGCCTACATGTACATAGGGTACTTACGTAAACGTAGGTTTTCCTATGCGTGCTAACATGACTTTCCACATGTTTGCACATAAATGTACAGTTACTCCTCCTTTATATTGAGGAACAGAGGTGTCAGAATGCACTATACAGAGGTCACCGCTACTAATCCAATGCAACAGCAATTCAGTTGTGTTTTTTTGGTTTGCATCTGGGGTGGAGGTGTTTTTAAAACCGTGCTTGTTTGGATGTTTTTTTGGGAACGAAGGAGAAAAAAAACCCTGTTTACAAAAATACGTATGTAAAAGTATGTGTGGACTATAGGCCTAAGTGTGTGAGTAAATTATAAGCTTGTTCCATGAGGTGCTTCATATGTACAAACAAATAAATACACTAGTACAACCACAACAGATACCTTATGAATACACAGAACAATGTCTTTAATCAAAGACGTCTCAAGTGAGTACCAATATGTATTTTAATATATCACAATTTGCATAAAAAACAACAACAATTAAGTTTTCATGTTTGCAATTTAAATTTAGCTTATAGCTTGAACTTTTTAACAGAAAAAACTGACCCAAACACAGAAAGTCTGCTGTGTTTACATGCTTCCATGGTACTTCACAAATTAAATTAAAAGTAAATAGTTCAATTAAGTAACAATTTCCCTTCATGGCTGAGTCAGCCACACAATGACAGAGTTGACAGGATAGTAAACACACTCGTTTGGTCACAGAGTTAAATATAAACTGACCAGTCAAGCCTTTGGCAGCAGACAGCACATATTTTTGGCGTGATACTCGAGCCCGTCGGCGATTCAGCTGCCAAACCGACTGCTTTCCCCCCACCAGCTCGCCGTGTGCAACACAAAGACAGACATCTTGCTCACCATCTAAAAGCCTCTTTTAAATTAGTCCTCCCGCTGTGCTCCTGACAAATGACTTGCACACACCAACACCTTAATGAGGTATGCTATGCTAATTAGCTCACACAATCTGCCATAATGATTTTTACCTTGTCAGAGAGGAAATTAGTTCATGAGCTTCCTCTACTTTTCTTTTTGTCGGGGAATCTTAATGAACACATGGCAATCAAATTTATGCAGTGTATTTCTGGAGTAATGGATTGGAAAAACCAGTCATCTAAAAGTTAAAAGTAGGATTTGTGGGTACATTTTTAACCCTCAGTGTAGTTAAAGTTTACAACCTGTGTTTTATGACAGGCTATAAAGAAAGCAGAGGAAAGGCAGGATTACACGCTGCATCTGGTGAAGCATGACTTTAGAGAAGGACAACACACTTGGGTCGTCGCCAGATCCGATTTAGTAGGCTCTTGTCATAATTTCAAAACGTCCTTGATCGTATACACGAGTAAAACGTCCGACGCCACGAGTGTTTGAGATGAAGCTGACACCTTGAGAGATCACAGCGGGGAGAGTGATGGCGTTTTCTGGAGGAAATTAATTCACCTCTGGTCGTGACAAGAGTAGACAGCTGTGTCGTCTCGCCAAGACACCTTTTTCTCTAATTAATCACTGGAATTAATAATAAACTGCGCTAATTAGTGGAGTCGTGCTGTCTGCCAGATAGAAGGGTGACGTGGGATGAATAAGGACGCAGCTGGAGATGCTTTGTCACTTTGGGTAGACAAATAGAGGTTCTGTCTGTTGGCAGGGGGAACTACAGGAACCATGATGCATCGAGGCAGACGGAGGAGCTGATGGGATGATTGATCCGTTCTGTTGGAGGACGTTCAGGGGCATGATGGGAAAGTGTGCCTGAGGCTTTTTTTAGTCATATAGCACTTCCCATACACAACTACACACACACACACACCAAACTTAAAGTGCAAGGTCACGTCTGCTTTTGTCCTCACACCGGCAGACACCCAGCATTAGTCTCACCTGTGCATCCATCCCCAAATTAAATTTCACACGTGTGCTATCCTCGATCGCAGTTTGCTCAAATTCACCTCTTCACCCCATAATTTAATATTTGTCCTCATCTCCCTCTGTCTCTCTTTGTGCTGCATGCCGCCTCAGCTGGAGAAAGTGACCTTGTCGGCTTTGCTGTTCTGTTGTCATGGGAACAGAGGGCACGGCGGGAAGATAACGGCATCACATCCACAAATGTTAGGAGTCAGGCGCGTCTGAGTGTGATGTGCACATGTATGAATTTGTTTTGTCCCATGTTTTTTTGTGAAAATCGCAGCCACATGTTTTATTTTTTCTGTCGTCATCTTCCTATTGGCTCAGAGGGTTTGTCTCTTAGCCAATCAGAGGGAGCACTCGTGTGTCATTCTCCTCAGGGGCCCGTCCATTCAGCTGTTGTTCTAGCTTATTCCTCTTTAAACACATCCTCTGGGGTTTGAGTAGCCTAAATTCACCCGAAAATTGAAATCAGCACTCAGTAGCATTGTGAATGAATGAAAGCAGCTTTAAAGAGTGTGAGTGCTTGGAGTAATTTCTAATTAAAGTGATGCTCCGACTAATTTATTTTTACCCTAAGGCGTGCTTTATGCAAGACACTTAACCACGAAACAGTGATACTGATGCTCAGTCGCATGATCATAGACGTCATTCACTGGTTTTGATGCATGTAGGCCCTGATTAGGCAGATACAGAAAGTAGACCACCTACTGCCGCATTCCTGCACAGCGTCACGTCAGCCCTGTCTTCAGCAGAACAGTGGTACGGCGGTGGAGCGTCTAATGTTCAGATCTGAGAGCTTCTCCTCCTCTCCTCTCTCCGTTCTGCAGCTTATCTCAGCATTGTGAGGCGAGCGCGGGGTTTTATTACAGAGGAGATTTAATAAAAGCACAACATTTTGATGACTTTGCTGCAGCATCTCTTGCGTGTCTCAGAATCAGCAGTCTTTTAAGTTTCAGCCTCTGTATCAACGTCAGGGTCTGGTACTTAGATCTTCTTTGACACACACATACGGCTTTTGAAGGCGGTTGATAGTAATGTAGTGTAATAGGATTTTTAAAGGGGCACTGCACAGATTTTATATGTCAAAGTGAGCTTGCTAGTCATGAGGAGTGCTACTCTGCCTGTGAAAACAGTTGTTTAATATCTTCTGTGGCTCTGGAGGAGCTTTGTTAGGCAAGAAAATAACCCCTAATGATGTCATAATTATCAGGGTTAGAAAACCCCCCATTATAGTGAGTTGTATCATGGGAAATGTAGGATCCAGTGTTTTTAAGCTTAAACCATCTTATGGATTAAAGCCAGGATCAGACAATAACCTCCGGGTCTGAGAAGTGAAGCCAATGCGGAAGTGCCTTAAGCTTGCATTCTCTCTAACAGCCAGCAGGGGGCGACTCCTCTGGTTGCAAAAAGATGTCAGATTGTATAGAAGTCTATGAGAAAATGAGCCTACTTCTCACTTGATTTATTACCTCAGTAAACATTGTAAACATGAGTTTATGGTCTCAATCGCTAGTTTCAAGTCTTCTTCAATACAGCATGATGTTCATTTAGTAAATTATGGTCCCATTTAGAGTCAAATAGACCATAAAGCAGGGGATGCTTTAGGGCGTGTCTACCTTGTGATTGACAGCTAGCTACCACGGCGTTGTCCGGTCTGGAAGTTGTCCGTGTTTTCGTCTTTTTGTCAGTTCATGAAATAATTTATATCTTTTCGGTTGCCTAAAAATGTCTAGTTCAGAGTTTAGTTGTACTTAGCTCCACCCTCTCGTGTCACTTCTGGTTGCAAAAAAAACCCCGAAATGGCAACGGCCAAAATGCCAAACTAGAAGCTTCCACAAACCAATGGGTGACATCAAGGTGACTATACGTCCACTTCTTATATATATATCTCAGCATCTGTTGCTTAAAATACGTCTTTATGAAAGTGCCAACTGCTGGTGTATTACTAATATATTTCATACTATTTGTAATTCTGATAGTACAAGTTGGTAATATTGCTGCTATAAATCCTATACTTTAAAGTAAGTATACACAAGGATTTAATGACAATAATAATAATAATAAACATTATTTATATAGCACATTTACAAAACAATGTTTACAAGGTGGTTTACAGGCTAAAAACAACAAACAACAGAATCATGAAAGTGTTAGTCATAAAACAATTAAAGCAATAGCACCATCAATAAAACAATAACAATAAAACAATAAAACATAAAACAGTCATAAAACATAACAATTCAAATTAAAACAATAAAACGAATGGTGTGGGAAGGTAAGAGAGACCATAAAAGTGTGTTTTTAAGAAGACTCTTATTATGAGGAGATGGACGTAAACATCCTATTCTGCTAGATTTTCTAGCAGAATAGGATGGAAATACATGGAATACGTAACACAGGCAGTTTTTCTGACTCTGTTTGGGACACTGCACCATGTTAAACAATGGTTTTGCTCCTTTAACTGACTCACTTTTCCCTGGAGGAACAGCTACTGCCATAATACCCACTGAAATACGCTGCAGGACGTAATGACAAAATCATAAATACAGCACATTTTGATTTTCCGCAGAGGCAGGCAGAGGAAAAGAAACATTAAATGCTTAATGTGTGCAGTTTTTCAGACTCTTTTTTTAAGGTGGTTTCTGATCATTTTTTATCCTCTATTGCACCATGTTAAACAATGGTTTTGGTCATTGGGACTTACTTGTCCCTGGAGGCACAGCCATGAAATATATTGCAGGAAACCTTACTATACAGTACTTAATAGCCACTCTGTGCTAGCGGAGTCACTGCAAGAAATAAAACAATAAATGCACATTTTTCCGTAATGTTTCCCATTTTTCAGAGAGAAATGAGGTGATCATTACGAGCTGCAGTTCTTTTCTGATTATGGCTCTCTTTGTTCTCAGCCTGAATACAGATCTTTTGATTTGCCGGCGGCTCAGATGAATGTCCCGGCTACAACCGGCTCTTGTGATTTCAGATAATGAAGATTTTGAGCACAGTGTATAATATATAGGCTGGCTGACCTACAATAAGCACCCTTCTCCAGTATAAATGCTCTCCCTTTTCCCCTCCATTGTTCCTTTCTCTCTTCTTTAATGGTCTGCTCTTATTAGTCTCCATCATCTCAGGGGATCCTAGAATACCCATAGTCCCATTCTGCAGGCCAGTCAATAGCTCAACATCCTGCCTGACCGTGCTGCGATAAAATGTCCCCCGTGTGTCGGTGAGTGTTTGCGAGAGAGAGAGTGTGAGCCAAGAAATAAAAGAGCATAATGTCCTGGGATGAGTGTGTTTCACTTCTTTGTGTGTATAAATCGCCTGCAGCTCCACAAATGGACAAAATAATCTGGACAGCAGGGGGTGCTAATGAGAGACAGAAGTCCAGGCAGTCGGAGACATCTGTCTGTCCACATGCTGGCTGCACATTTTGTCCTGACCTTTCCGCTTTTTGGCCATCAGCCCATATTTGCATCCTCTGTCCTCATCTAGTCACCGTAAAGAAGTCAATGACTGCAGTTTTAAAACGTGAGCCCAGTGACCATCCCTTTTTCACCCACATCATGTCAGCCAGTGCCAACGTGTTACAGCACGCCTCATTGTGGAGAGAAAACTATAGAGCCAAATGCCCTAAAAGCAGGCATCTGGTGCCATCAGCTGGCCTAGCCATCAGCTCCAGAGGTAGCAGAGAGGGCAGAGAGTGAGCTGTAAATCTCCCGCGGGTTCAAATGGAGGGAAGAATTAACAATCTGCTTCATTCTGCAGAGCACGGGAGGTATAACGGAAGAGGTACTAAGAGCTTGAAAATGTGAGGCTCCGGTTGACCTTTTAAATACAAATTATGCACAGCTTTATCAGGTGTGTGAATCACTTTATGCTGGAGTGCTGTTATCTTTTGGGGTGTTCAGAATTTTCAATCAGTTAATTGGTTAGCGGAGGTGGTAAGTACTCTCACCCCCCCTCAATTTGCAAATGTTTCTTTCAAATGCTGAATCTGAATCACAGAAAATGAGGTCTTCTCCCACACAAACAATAGTAAACAGGCAGTGACATGCTGGAGAACTTTTAAGCTAGTCCCTACGGAGGATGGGTTTTTCATTAAAATGTTCCAGTTCCAGGGTCAGTGGCGTCTTTCTGAATAATAATGTGTGAGTTCATGTCCCTTTCAATAAAATAGCACATGGCGTGAGTAAAGGTAGGTGTTAGGGGCTAATCATAGACTGTGTATAAAGATGGACGACATATCAGCTCCGAAAAAGTAAAGCCAAAACCTCTCGATCGCCCCCTGGTGGCTGGCTGCAGTATAGGTCATAAATCCTGCCCCTTCAACGTTAGCAGATGGGTAAAACTAAAAAGTCGAAGTACAAGTCAAAAAAGTCGAAGTACAAGTTTACAGCAGAAATAAACATGTTTACAGCCTGGTACAAATTACGGTTTAGTCCCTGTGGCTAATTTCAACTGTACTGCACCCGTTTCAATTATATTAAAACTTAAAGTTATGCAAAGCAGAAAACTTGATTGGGACATCCTTATTAATGAGAATAATACTATACTGTATAAAAATATTATACTTTTCTTTGAGCTTATCTCAAGCAAGGTTGGGTGCCTCCCATTTAAAATGCTGCAAAAAAAAAACCTGGGGTTGCATATTTAAAAAATATAGAGAGTTCATAACAGATTTCCAGCTGTTACGTCAAATCTTTGATGGCTGAATCTCAGAGCTCCACTCAAACACAACAATGATTGTGTATTGCCTCCGCGCAGCTAGGTTCCATATTTGAACATCTGGGTTTTGCTGTTGTTGCCAGATCATCCTTGTGTGTTTAAAGTAATCCACGCCACAAGCGAGCAACATAAAAATAAATAACTGCAGCAGCGTGAGAGGGCGAGAGCTTCACATACAGAGACAGGTATTAACAGAGAAGAAAGGGGGAAATGTGTTGCATGTATCCTGCCTCTCCTCCCAGGTAGCGATCTAACGGGTACAGGTTGTTCCCTGCTGTTCCCTGTGAAGGGACATTAGGTGTCCCGGGCGTGGGTGACACTGTCAGGTTCAGCGTACATCACCGGGTAGAGTCCTTGTCCTGACAGCTCGCCGACAGCCTCACGACGGTAGATCAACAAGGAAGTGAGTGGAGAGGAGGAGGCAGAGGAGGATACGAAAAACTGCTGACAAGGCGACCCGGCGCTGCTGTCGCCCCGCTCACTTTAATGAGAGACGAGGAGGCGAGTGAGGGGGAGTGAAAGGAGCACGGTTGAGGTTTAGATTGGAGGGGGAGATTTAATGATGTAGGTGCTTGTTTCCATTTGGTAAAAAAGATGGAAAGTGCTATCTTCCTTAAGTATAATATCTTTCTCTGTTGCGGTCAAGAAGGTTATAAGAAGGAGATGTATCGACTGTAATAAAAATGTATGTTTCCTCATTTCACTAGACGATTGAATGCTGATGAAAGGGAATCTTTCAGAGAGCATCCCTTTTTTTCTCTGTCATGCATTTTGTGCACAGTGTGCAGCCCGTTACCATGACTTCAAGTGTGTGTGTGTGTGTGTGTGTGTGTGTGTGAGTCATCTTTGCAGTGTGTATGTCAGGCTGTGTCATTCCCTGTCAGCTCAAGCCTTGTTTTGAAGAGGTGATGGCTAGTCAAAAAGAGTTACTTGTTAAAGACAGACCCAGCGGTTGCCAGTTCGAAAAAATTCTTTTATGTTGAACTGAAAACATGCAGAAACCTTCAGAGATGAAGATGCCTTAAGAAACTTGGAACAAAAAGAAAGAGTGTCAGTGACTCATTCAAAGTTAATGTAGCTTCTCCACGCAGAGCTTCGTTTTGACCTTATAATGTAAAAGACATTGTTGGTGAAGTCAGAATAGGTGTCCTTCTCTTTTTGATTCCACTCCTTCACCCCATTTGGTAACCATAAAACGCACCATTAGTTTGCTTCTACAGTAGCCTACTAAGCCCATTTTTTAGGTAGACCTGTTTTGACATTGCCATCCAGACTGGTCGTCTCTCTAACGGCCCGCATCACCTCCAGAGAGGACCAAAGTCAGAGAAAAGATTAAAGCGTGAAGGCGTGGATGAGGCTCTCTCTCTGGAAGAAAAACCTTTCACATTTCACTGAGATGTAATTGAATTTTCTGCCACTCTTATCGGCGTGGTGATGGGATAGCATCTCGCCACTTTCTAGTGGAGAGTCAATGGAAACACAACGCTGGCCACCTCCTGGCTTAACTTTATTTTTTTTGCCATAGACTGAACACAGTGAAACATTATTTTTGCTACCCTTGCCTTGAAAGCAATTTCACCGATGAGGGGAGACTGATTTGGAGTATATGATTGTGTGTGTGTGTGTGTGTGTGTGAGAGAACGGTGACAGATAATAGAGGACGTGCCAAAGGGTGAATAGTGAGCGCGATGCCAGACCGATGCCTCTTCTGCCTCGGCTCCGTCGTCACAATAAACAACCTCCTCTCGTGATTTTTTCTTTTGTGGCGCCAAGCGTTTGGTGACAAATAAACCCTGCGGGAAGGGAAATAAATAGCTTCACACTGTAAGTCTGTGCACATAATGTGGAGACTCTTGTCTTCTCCAGACAAATCGACAGCATTACTTGGCCTGTGTGCTAAAGCAGGAAGTAGTGTGTTGTTGTTAAAGCACAGCAAAATAAAAAGGGTGGTGGGCATAATGATATTGGAGACCAGGGTTTGCATCCTGTCTCTTATTAGTACATAAACAACTACTATTAAACAACCTCCGAGCCTCCTTGAATTACTGCAAAGCTCTATTTGTATAGACTTAGAATAAGGGCTTATTGTATGATGAATAATTTCATAATAAGCTTACTTTAATCTTATTTTATTTTGACAAAACAAAAAAAAACATGGTAAATTGAATGACTCCTGGTGACTCAAGATGATTATATGAGGTTCCAGGCTATCGCTATGACACTGTATTCATAAGACTGTCTTGTCTGTGGTGTAATACAGTGAATAACTTGTAGTGTGTTTATCAGACATGTGTGCATGTTTGTCTCATATCCCCTTGTATTATTGTTTGACAAGCCCTGAGTTCCTGCTGTGTTTGGCTGCATTAGGTATCCGGCTATGCTGTGCTGAGTCGGTGTGTGTGTGTGTGTGTGTGTGTGTGTTTATGGGCGTCAAGGCCCACTCTGGCGTAATACAGTGAAGAGCTTACACTGTGTTTTATCAGATGCCAAATGTGCTGTCTTGTCCCATTATGCTCATTTCAAACACGGATCAAACAGGTCATTCTGCATGTACAGGATAGCTTTCACCCTGACAGTGTTAAGTATATGTCCTTTACTGACAGAGAAGTGTGTGGGTGTGTGTTCTTGTACATCTATCTATGTGAGGACCAGTCTGAGATTTGCACCTTATGAGGACATCTTTGGAAAGTGAGGACATTTTGGCCAGTTCTGACTTCTTCAAAGGTCTATTTGAGGTTCAGACCATAGACTGTATATAAGAAGTGGACATAGTAACCGTGGTGTCACCCATTAGTTTGTGGCCTACGGTTTTGAAGCCTCAAATTCGTAATTTTGGCTGTCGCCATCTTGTTTTTTTGCAACCAGAAGTGCCACGAGAGGTTGGAGCTAAGTACAACCAAACGCTGAATAAGACATTTTAGGCGGCCAAAATGTTCAATCACAAGGTAGCCATTATTGAAATTGAGGCCATAAACTCATGTTTACAATGTTTACTAAGGTAATAAATCAAGTGAGAAGTAGGATCATTTTCTCATAGACTTCTATACAATCAGGCTTCTTTTTGCAACCAGTTGAGTCGCCCCCTGCTGGCTATTAGAAAGAATGCAAGTTTAAGGCACTTCTACATTGGCTTCACTACTCAGACCTAGAGGTTGTTTTCTAAGGTTCAGGTTAGAATTAGGTTTAGGTAGGGTTAAGGATTGGGGTTATACATTCAGTTGCATTATTATGTCAATGAGTGTCCTCACAAACATAGAAGTACAGGGATGTATGTGTAAGTGTTTGTGTGAGTGATCATCAGCAGGCTTTTAAGGTTGCTGAAGGTGAATTGCAGTGTAAGGAAGTGGATTGATGTTTCCCATATCTGTTGGCATCACATCACAATACTGCAGAGTGCAGTATAAATGCCTTAAAATATATCAGATTTTTCACTATGAATATCACTGCGCAGCATTTGTTTCATGAAGGATTGTACTTCAGTTTATATCACAAACATCGCAAACACATTTATTTTCTATATCCATAAATATCGCAAGAGAGCAAGAGTAATCCTCATGAGAAATGTATTGTCAGCAGCCACTACCAAAATGAATGCCGTATATCCAATAAATGTAATGTGTAGTGACTGAGTAGTATGATAAACAGGACAACAAATCCACCTGCAAAACAGAGAGATAGAGCAGACAATTTCAATCAAGAGAATTCTAATTGTTGTGTGTCAATGTTTCAGTAAAAGTTAATGGGATCGCCATAAGTTTAGTCAGGACCTTATCTTTATGACAAATTGTACATTTGTTTCTTGCTTGTGTCTTACATTTACATCATTTTTCACTGGTTGTCTCTTCAAATGTGCTAGAATTCATATCCTGCAGATCTACCATTTCCATATCTCATCCTGCCTTCCATCATTTCTATCTAAATCATTCTGGAGATATGGTATATTTCCATTCCCTCCACTTCTCTGTCCTCTGTTTGTTTTCGATATAATCTCTTAGACAATCAGTTTCTGATTGATCCTCTCAGAACTCATCTTTATTGTCCTGCATACAGCAAACTCATTCCTCAACACCCGGGGAGTTTCTCACTTGCAGCAACTTGTTCTTGTGTTAATATTTCGGCTGTCGCCGCCGCCACCACCACACTGAGCAGTTTCATTTTCATTTTCCATGACATGTCTGTGAGCCTTTCTGTTCCATTTGTGAATCTGTCTTTTCCGCTGCCGAGACAGCTTCATCCTCCCACCGTCCCATTCTGAAATATCACAGTGGATATTCTTAAGTAACTTCGAGCTCTCGACGTAAATTTGACTGCCTCTGATTCCTCTGGATGGTCTGACAACTCCATCTGCCGTTTGTAGGATCAGTCTATGGGTATTTATTTTCTGTCAACCAGGCCATCTAATGTACCCAATTCATCTCCTTGTCCACCTGCCTCCTTCCTCTTTGCTCACTGTTTATCTGTTGACAATGGCGTTTTCCATCATTGCCATGTTGTTGTTTTTTTTTTCTTTTTATTTGAACTGGCGTATACGCTGAATTAGCCATTTGCTAAACCCCATCACCGTTAGCTAATGTTTCTACACCTGTCAAGCCTACTGTTCTTGCATGGTACATTGGCAGTTTACAATGATAATAGTGATTTACCAATCACAAATTTTCAGTTATTTTCTTGAAACGATGGGTCTTCAATTTTACATAGAAGTGAACAAAAGCAGGCTTCTCATTTCCAACCAACAACCATGGATTTGGTGGCTTAAGTGAGACTTCCAGCTAAGAGATTGTATCAGCTGTAGCTAGCTAGTGTAAGCTGATGTCATGCACTATAGACAGTACATAAAAAGTGGTTGTAGTCACAGTGACGTCACCCATTGCTTTGTGAACTACGGTTCTGAAACCTCAAGTTTAGCATTTTTGCCGTCGCCATCTTGTTTTTTTTGTAACCAGAAATGACACAAGAGGGTGGAGCTAAGTACAACCGAACGCTGAATAAGACATTTTTAGGCGGACACAATGATACAATTAACTTTCATGAACTGAAAACACACTGTGAAAGGGTTAAAGTTGTATGACGAAAAAACGGACAACTCCCAGACCGGACAACACCGTGGTAGCAACTTGTCATCTCAAGGTAACCACGGCCCTAAAGCATGTTGTGGTCTATTTGACTCTAAATGGGACCAAAATTTGCTAAATGAACATCATGCTGTATTGAAGAAGACTTGAAACTAGTGACTGAGAACATAAACTCATGTTTACAATGTTTACTGAGGTAATAAATCAAGTGAGAAGTAGGGTCATTTTCTCATAGTCTTCTATACAATCAGACCTCTTTTTGCAACCAGAGGAGTCGCCCCCTGCTGGCTGTTAGAAAAAATGCAAGCTTTTAAGGCACTTCAGCATTGGCTTCACTTTTCAGAACCGGAGGTTGGCGTCTGCCCCAGTATAGTCTCAGCATGTGCCGTAATCCAAATTGACAATCGTTGTTCTAGCAAATGATCAATTGAAGTGGGACTTCACCTGTTTTTATCATAAACACCCTCTTACTCTAAACTTTTACAGCTAGCTGTCAAGTCTGAAAAAGATTTTGGGTTTAGCCTTTAATTCCACTAATATTACTCAGGCTCAGTGGCTTACATAAACACCTTAATCAGAATAAACTTGCTAATTCCAAGAGAAATGTCATTACATTTGAAAGTGTAATATCTATCCGTGCATGTTCGCCCACATGACATAAAGTAGCTCCCGGGAGACAGATCATGGTGGGTGGCTCGTCTTCTCTTATTTAATAAGTGCATGAGTAAGAAGTGAACTCATAATAGTCCAGAGTTCAATCTTTGGTCTTGTGGAGGGAGTTGCTTGTGACAGAAATAGCCTTACTGAAAACGCACTGCGGGACATGTGAACCCCATAGCTGATTTATATCAGATTTCATTTAATCGGAAGAACCGTCTCATGTTCCTGCTCCTCCTCTTCCTCCATATCCTCCTCATCAGTGTCGTTGCTCTCCATTGTGTGTGTTTATTACAACAATTTTTTTTCCCCCAAATTTACAGTTACGCCGTCATTTCACAGCAGGGACTTTTTCAACTCTTTTGTTTCACTTTCCCGTCTCTATTCCGACCTTCCTGAGCACGCAGCCAGCGTTTAACTTGGGTGACAACCTGCACTTTGATCATAACCACGGTGCAGTGAATTACAATGTACTGGCTGAATCATCTGAGACTCGTGATGTTGTATCACCATTCCTCAATATCTCTTTCTCTGCCTCTTCAGACCCACTGAGAAGTCTCCTTAATAATTACAGTTTGTTAGCTTCTCCTCTTTTTGAGTCAATAACTTTATAACTGCAATAAGAACTCCAGCAAGTTGCTGTGGAGCAGTCAAATCAATATACTCATACACTGACTGTGTGCGCTGTGGTTTTGTTTAATATCTTTTGAATACTTTTAAAATGAAAACGTCAGACTTGTGCAGATATTTCTGAACCATCTCCAGTATTTTCCAAGCTTCATAGAGCCCCTATCATGTCATCCTTGAAGTATTGAACTGTGCTGTTCAAACAAGACACTTGTGCAGTTGGAAATCGCCTGAGGATATTTTCACATATGTGAAAAAAATGAGCCAAATAAAGAAAAAAACTCAGTTATTTCCCCCTGATGGGCCACATAATAGGCAATTAGCTTGTGAAATCATCAGGGTGATTTCAATTGTTTGTTCCACTCACAACGAGGCGAAGCAGCAGCCGAATCCTTTCTCCAGGCATTGTCGTGCTTGAACGCGTCCTTTTCTTTCTGCCTCTCTGTTAGGCGCCCATAAAAAGCTGCTGTTTTTATTTGAGGTATAAAAATAGCATTATGATTCTTACTTGTAACAAGATGTGAATAAAAAGCAGGGAAATAAGTGCGGGAGAAGACAATGACAATCTAAAGCTGGCTTTATGTAACATGGACATAATGTATATGGCATTGTAAGGGAAACAGGAAGTGCTCAGGCAAGGAATGATGTCATTAAAACAACCACTACTGCGTGTGCTTTCCAAATTTGCTATTTCCTTGAATGTATCTGAGAACTGCTAATGTAAAATGTTCATACTGGACAAATGTACAAACTGTTTTATGGTTATAGGCAGCTTCAAGCACTTGGATAAGTTAGTGCTTTAGTAATAGACATATATAAATATGAATACATGTAAAATATGGTCATCACCAATAGGTGATTGAATAGGCCATTGTGAAGCTCAAAATGGGTGGCTCCCGCCATCGCCATCTTGGCAGTGATGACACAGCCGAACTCACAGCTAACCTAAAAATTGGCAAAGAGGTGAATCGTTGGTTGAGTTTAGGCGGATCCAGGTGACGTAGCACTTTTTCAGGGTCACATGACCTTGACCTTCATTCAGTCTTGATTCATGAATCTGATGACTCTGTACAGTCCACTGCTTTGTTCCAGACTGAAATAGCTCAACAACTTTTGTATAGATGGACATTTTGCATTTAGCACCATCATGGCCAACATTTTGTTTTATCCAGTGCTTTGGTTTGTGACCTTTAGTCCCATTGTCCTCAGTTGTTTTTCATGTTTAGTGTTAATTAGGTGCTTGAGTGGTTTATTTGAAATTAACAATTATATAATAATACCATTACTATTGTACGCTTTTTCACTGTTTAGCAATTTTAAATGGCATTAAATTTGGTACACAATGATATGGACATGACTTGGGGTTTCATAGCCAAGACTTGAGACTTGAAAAACAACAACTTTATCCCATCTTTGATGTCATATTTCCTCAATTAGAAGAAAAAAATCATTGCCAGTGAATGTCGGGCATGTCTCCAAAAGTAGTAAAGAAGTGTATTTTATTGCAGATATGGATGATATCCAACCAGATTTATAAATGACATTCTGTGACATTGAGTGATGTTGTGAATGCCTGTTATTTTCCATCCTTGGCGTCCTGACCATGAGCACTGGGCTGCGTATATATATCTGTATACCTTCAGTATGTCAACCATAAATCTACGATGCAGTTTCCACTGCTGCCGCCTCTCTCCCTCTATCTCTCCCTCCATTTTATCCACATCCCGGGGCATCTGCTTTTGAAGAGATTCAATTTGAAATCCTGTCTTGCATATTTCACGAGCCCAACCTGTTTTAATACCCTGCGCTCTGTTGTTGCTGGAAAGATGCTTCATTGACATTGCGTGGGAATGCCTGTGGTCATAATGGTCTGTGTGTATTGCGTACAGTATGTGCAAGCAGTTTGTTCTTAAATCCTTTAGGGCGACTCTCCTCGTTCAGTCTACCCGATAAATAAAAGCCTATACTCTTCTACAACAGGAGGCGAGAAACTGAGTGCGCCGTGTCTTGTTTTGTAGTCTCACCTCAACCTGCTCACCCTGTGATACCGATCACTGGCCCTCCATGAAAGAACCGAGCGCCTGTATGGGATTTTAACAAGAGCTGAAGGCTCATTCTCTGCATTTCAGAGGCATAAACTGGTCGACATTGATCTCAGTCCTCCTCATCAGTCGACTCCCAGTGCTCAGAATGTATGGATTACATATAGAAATACAGAATTGCCTCTCTTTTATGCCAGGTTTCTGCTCGTCTCTTTGCCTCTTTCTCGCTAAACAGTGCTATTTATGAGCAGTGTCGTCTCCGCCCAAGTGAGCGCGGTATTGATCGGCATCTCCATGACCAATCCATCACAGCAGGATTGATCACATGAGGCGAGCAGAAAGCACAAAGAGGAAACCACCTAGCATGCATCACTGCATGTCTGCTCAAGGTGAATTTCACATGGTACAGTTCGGTATAGCAGCATAGATACTCCATGCATATTTTATGTTGATTTAAATATTCAAATTGAAATTTGAACCTAGAGAGGAGTTCATTACATTTTTTACACCATTTTCCAATGTTTATCTCAGTGCTCTAGATAGACTGATCAATTTTATGATTGTTTCATAATGACCTTTCCCCCAACATGCTTTAAGTCACGCACATGTGCAGAGGCCTCTGGGAAAGGAAAAAAAAAAACGCAGATGCTGTTAGCCATGTGAGTCATCCAGTGCCCATCTCATGATTTAAACATGTCATGGCTATATTTGTTAGCCATTCTACACAAAAGCTCCTTATTGAAACAAGATGGTGGTTCTCGTGGGAGCGAGGCTGCTGCAGATGTGTGTGGGTAGCAGATGTGTGTTTCTATTTGACCTTGATCATGGAATACTGCGAGACTCAAAGACAAGATGTATGTGGCTTTTAATCTGTTGATGAAAGGAAGCCCAGATGAATGTATTTGATTCCAGAGAGATACTGCTCTACTTATTTTATATTTTTGGCCTTTATTCTCTCTTAGTCGGGTTCTAGTAGCTCTAAAGTAGCTTCACTTAACTCACTTATTTATGATGCTAGTTAAAACATTTAGAGTTTGAATTCTAAAACATATAAAGATGAATATTTAGCAATTTCTAAAGCTAATGAAAGTGACTCTGTTTCATGTTATCATGTCACAACCATGTCTCCTAGAAATTACATTTCCATAGTCGTTTCCCCGACGACAATGTGGTGACAAACGTTAATTGCTGGCTGGATTATGTAATCAGAGTTGCAGAGAAGGTGGTCGGGGTACATGGTGGGTGTACAAATCATCAGAATTTGACAACAAAATCCTTTTTATGGTCAGGTTTGGGCAAAAAAAGCACTTTGGTTCAGGTTCGGGGAAGACTGTGGTTTCAGTTAAATGTCAATGAACACATTGCGTGTCAACTCACTGCTGACTTTTTTCATTTTTCATTATTAAACCAGAGCATGATCTGTCCATAACCATAACCAAGTGATGTTAGTGCCTCAATATAACCTTTAAAATGTTCAATAATGCTGTAGTCACTCAGCCCAGTCGCCAGGAAAAAATGTTAGCATTGTACATTTCTGCAAACAAGGGATACGTTGAATGTCGACATTTTTTCATTCGGTCAGAACTCGTGACGTAGTTTAAAGAGCGAAAAGAGGAACACCAGGAGGGGAGGTTGATGGTTCCAACAAACACAAGGCTTTCAACCAGGAGACCAATGCTCGTGTCTAGTGTGTGTCTTACAAACAGCTGCTCGTTCGTGCCCTGTGTTCACAACGTTCAGTGTCATTTTCACTGTGGAAACATAGTGTTAAGCCCAACCATGTAGTTCTTTCCTAAACCTAACTATAGTGGTTTTGTTGCCTAATCCTAAAGTGGCGCCGTTGTGCGTTTCCCCAAGGGTGATACAAGGCTGATATGAAACACTTCAATGAAGCATATCGAAATGTATTCATGATACATATTCCTGGTTTGCAGAAAGGTACAATGGCAACATTTTTTCTTGCGACTGTCGGATCAGATATTTTGGCGTGAAAACAAAGTGTTGTCAGTGAACATTTTACTGATAAGTTTAGTATCAACATTTAGCGAAAGTTTAAAAACAGCATTTCCTCATTATGTTAATAGAAAACTCAATGTTTACTTTAAACGTATTTGCTGTTGCAATATAGTTGTATACAAGCATCATTTCTAGGTGGCGCTATGATGTGTGTCACAGTTTTGCGTGCTTAAAGGGGTACTTCAGAGATATATTATTGCACATTATGGGAATCCTACAATTCCCATAATGCAGCTTGGTGTCTTTCCTCAGACCCGCCCTGCCTAAATGCCCATGCGTTGAGCTGATGATCACCAGGGGTTATTTTCTCAGACTTTACAGAGTAAAGCATCATGGATCTTTTGTACATCACCCTCTCGCTCTGCCTCATTTCCTCATTCCTCACATCCACACAGTCATACCCAGTGTTGGCGGTGGAGGAGATGCTACCAATATCAACTGTAGAGTTTCCATCTTTCCGTAAGACCATTTATAAAATCCCTATGACGCGTAACACGGAGGGAACAGTGGGGGATATTGTGTCTGTCATTCCTGACACATACTGTATCCCTGACCGCTCACACCAGAATGAAATATTTTAAAAGTGACACAAAATAAGTGAAAGTCAACAGAGTGTCCCATTGTACACCGCTGTAAATCTGTGTTCACAGGGAGGTTAACAAGGGAAAAATGACTCAACTTGACCTCATGATTAGAGAGAAGCAGTCTTTTTGATGCTAATTTGAAGCCGAGGGTGTGCATTTCAATAGCTGTTTTTTTCAGCTGAGAGCTTCATAAATGAACTGGAATGAAAATTATTTGCAGTCTAAAGAGAAGTGGCAATCGCCTGTTTTTCCCTCTCAGACTAAGCGATTGCCTCCTTGTTAAGGGAAAATTGCAGCATTAAATGAAATCATACTTTGAACATTAAAACTCAGAATTCTCTGCTGTGCGTGTGGTACTACGTCATGTTTTTCCCGCTTGCAGAAACTGATGAATTTCAAACACACTTGGGTGATGTATTCAGCAAATTTACCCCATACATTACCCTCTGCATGCATCAGAAGAAAGAAATATGCATGTTTATGCAGAAGCTTCTGCTCTCTAGTCTGCCCCTGTGTTCTGCCTGATGAGCTGATTA
>CAKALG010000213.1:0-22196 GCA_916700815.1 Helicolenus hilgendorfi | reverse complement strand
CGTCCTCCAACCACGTCCAACACTGTTTTGCAAGACGGGCTTCACTAGATAGAACTTTGCGGTTTTGGTGCTTCCGAGTAGTTTGTGTTGGAGTCGTAGCCACACGCGAGCGCGCATATGCGAGCGCCCATGGTACACCGACCCAGGTGATTTATACGTGTAAGAAGTTACAAACAGTCCCTTTAACACAAGCTTAAAATAATTTGTCGTTTTGTTCTATGACATAAAATACATTAAAAAAGATCCCACTTGTGAACCTTATTAGTTGCTAACAAGTGGCTAAATGAGACTAATAAACGTCATCTCGCCGACTTGTCCGCCTTTACAGCCTCGTGTATACTTGCGCTCATGCCACCGTGGTAAAACATGTAAGTATCATAAACGTGTGTTTCCCACAGAGTTTATTTTCTGCAGTAATCAAAACCCCAATGGAAAAAAATCCATTGGATTTTTGTCAAAGGAACCAGGTTGATGCTTACTTCCTAGTTGGCCTACAAAAATACATCACCCTGGAGAACTCTATACTTAAGTAGACTTGACCACTTGAGTCATCTTTTAATGCAGATTAATAAATTAATTATTTGTAAACACATTTATTAATGCCTATTTTTGATTGTACAAATAGTTATTAATCAATTAAATGCTCTTTTACTATTGACTCTTGTGGTCGCCTATAGTCTAGTAAAGTGAGTAAACGCCCAGCTGGTCCTCTGCTGGTCCCAGTCACATACAGTATATAAACAGCATGTTTAGTTCTGGGCCAGCAGGGGGCGTCATCTCTCCACAGTGACGTCACCACTGCTTCGCCGGGCGGGATTTCCGCAATAATAATATCATCCAGTATGGCGAAGACTTACGACTATCTGTTTAAACTACTGCTAATCGGAGACTCCGGCGTCGGGAAGACCTGTGTCCTCTTCAGGTTTTCAGAAGACGCCTTCAACTCCACGTTCATCTCCACCATAGGTAGAGTTTAATGAGTTTAAAGAGATAAACTGAGTGTTTCTGTCTGTTTACAACACGACTGTCTCAGAGGCTCCGTCTACTTACTGGAATGCTCTGCTATGCTACGAGTAGTTTCTCTTTGTCACTGAGCCTTTATCCTTTTAAATGTGATTAATAAGAGATGGCAAGATGAGACGCTGTTACCAGTGTGTTGTGTAGGAGGCTAATGTGTGAGTAGAAGTGTTTATGTTGTGTTTTATATTCATGCCGGGTGGCTCCTCTGCTAGCTGGCCCTTAACGTTTAGGCGCCCTCTACATCCTGGACAAGACACCGGAAACCCTGACATGTAGCATGCTTTAGCTGGTTAATTAAAACATGATGCTGCTCTTTTATGCACACATTACTTCCTGTATGTCTTGACAAGAAGCTTGACAAGTTTATTCCCAGTCCACAGGTGTAATTGTTGTTGTATCGCAGTCCAATGTTTGACAGGCAGCTGCAGGAAGCTAGCCTTAGCTAACTAACCGTGATGATTGACATGATCCTTCTGTATCCTCCAGGCATTGATTTCAAGATCAGGACGATAGAGCTGGACGGCAAGAAGATAAAGCTACAGATATGGTAAGTGTATCATCATTTAATTCCTGTGTGACACGCTGGTAGTGTTTTTTATTATATTTGGCTAATAAAGTATGGAAGGCACACACTTTACTGAAGGTAAAGATCCTCACAGATGTACAGTATGTGGTGCCTGCAGGTCACTGACACTCATGAAATGTGAATTATCGACCTTTTAAAGTCTTTTATGTGTTATAAAATTTAATGTGCGTACGTGGTCTTAATGGTCATTGTAGCTGAATGTATGTGTCACTCTATGGTCACTCTGGTTTTATAGCCTGCAAAATGCATCAATCTAATGCCAACCTCTACATTGACCTGTAATGTGACGTTATCAAAGTTTCATACCTCCCTGCTATATTACTTTGTTGGTAAAAGTCCATGTAAGGTAAGCCAGCCTCCTCAATACATAGCTGGGATCAGGGTCTGAAATTAACTTTTTTCACTTCCTGCCACTGTGGCAGAAGAGTATTTTTTTTGTCTGCCTTCTGTCACTTTTGAAATCTCTGCGCTAAATGAAGGAATAACATTTTAGATCTGATGTCATTCAATGTTCAATATATTTAACACAAAAAACATTATATGCATGGTAAATTACAGTGTTCAAATTACTACCGTGGAGGGTAGTGTAAACAGTACTGTACTGTACTTTGTTATTGTCAAGCAGACAACTACGGTTCTCTGTACACCACCATCATTAGTGTTTTCCCTGCCTGCCAAAGTGGCAGGTGTCCTGATGATTTCACCCGCCACTGCCAACAATTTACCCGCATTTGGCGGGTGGTGGGTGCTAATTTCAGACCCTGGCTGGGATGCTTAACTGCAGGGAGATATTGATGGAAACTTTCCCACCTGATTTATCGTAATATTGATCTTAAAGGCGTTTCCTTTTCTTAAACTTTGTGATATATTATACTTTGAGATGTCATAATTCTGGTGTTTTTCAGGGATACGGCTGGTCAGGAGCGTTTCCGAACAATCACGACAGCCTACTACAGAGGAGCAATGGTGGGTGTCAAATGTAACACAAATCCACTTTCCCTAGGAAGCCACATCTCTTGAGCTCTGTTAATCTCACACATTTGATTTACTGCTTTTTTACAGGGCATCATGCTTGTCTACGACATCACCAACGAGAAGTCTTTTGACAATATCAAGAACTGGATAAGGAACATAGAGGAGGTATATACTGGCTCATGTAGACCCTTTTTACGGGCTTGCTACTTCTTCAAATATCCAAATGACAACATGAAGCATGATGTTTTTATTGAATTTCTCTTGATCCAGCATGCATCATCTGATGTTGAGAAGATGGTCCTTGGCAACAAGTGTGACATCAACGACAAGCGGCAGGTGTCCAAAGACAGGGGGGAGAAGGTGAGAAGTGAAGATAATACATTGTCATTGGTATGATATAAAAAAAAAAACATGTCAGAAGACTTGGTAAAATGTAAGGTGATGTAATTTCCTCCCATTTTCTTTCAGCTCGCGTTAGAGTATGGAATAAAGTTCATGGAGACCAGTGCAAAGGCCAACATCAACGTGGAAAATGTAAGAAGCCATTCTTCCTTGAGTTATAATATGCTTAAAGCCCCCATTCAGTGTATTTTGGCATTTCTATGATATTTCATATTTATTGGAGTCATTTCCTGACAATGTTGATTAGCCACACTGTTTGACATTTTTTTGACAAATAATTTAATTTTGTGCTCAAAGTTTAAAAAATAGAAGGTTGTTGCTAAAATGGGTATACAGTATGACGTATGACTATAGTAGAAGCTGCAAGTCATACGTCGTCCTCCAAGCTTGCGCAATTGCACTCATAGCCAGCCTAACTTATTGCATTGGCTAATAACTGAGGGTTATTTTATTTTTTAGTTTCCTCCACCTTCGTTTAGTGTGTTGTTTATTTTCAAAATGCAGTTAATGGGTGCAATCAACTTAGTGGATTACACAAAATCCCATCGGCAAAATTGGCACAACACATTGACTGTCACTCTCTTTACCGTCTCCTCATGCTGGAGATAAATGAACGTAAAGCAGCCAATGCCGCATGCAGGTGTTGTGTCCGGCCACGGAGCACCACAGGACAAATCATAGATAAGTTGTCCGTCATTTGTAATGCAGTTTCGGGACGTTTTGAGGA
Organism: Helicolenus hilgendorfi; assembly: GCA_916700815.1. Classification (NCBI taxonomy): domain Eukaryota; kingdom Metazoa; phylum Chordata; class Actinopteri; order Perciformes; family Sebastidae; genus Helicolenus; species Helicolenus hilgendorfi. The sequence goes on along the minus strand of CAKALG010000213.1, from coordinate 18,486 downwards.
TTTGCCTCGTCCACCTGCACTCAGCCTTTAACAGGTCAGGAAGCCGGGGAGCTCACACCTTTCAGCCCAAGAGAAAACAAGAGAAAAGTCCCTTTTTAGAGAAATAAACTAATCGCAGTGCGGTATTGGTGCTGGAAGCTGAGGCGAGAGCGGCTGGTGATGGTGGACGGTGCACCTCCAAAACGTCCCGAAACTGCTTTTCACACGGCAGGCCTCTGCAACATATCTATCAGTCCTGCAGTGCGCTGTGGCCAGTGCGTGCCAGACAGCCGCCTTTCCAGTAGGAGATGGTAAAGAAGAGAGAGAGCGAGTAAGAGAGAGTCGGTGTGTTGTGTTAATTCTTGTCTCATTTGTGGTCTGATAAACAGTAAATTCATCAAATTCAGTGCCATATAGCTAGCTGTTTTCCAAGCTACCGAAGCTGGATTCATCAAAAACTGGGTTGAAAAATGATGCAATCTGCTTACAGTAATGAAATATGTCTGGCTATTAACCACACCCCCATTCTCTGTTTGAGAAAGAACTAAAAAAGGAAGTAACGCTGGCTGAAGGGAGGCTTTAACAGATCAGATATCATCAATGTGACAACATGCATATTTCTTCTGGTTCACAGTCATTTTTGACACTCGCCAGAGACATCAAATCAAAAATGGACACAAAATTGGTAAGAACTCTTTGATAATACAACTCAGTATTTTTGCAATGTGAGAAATTGATAAATGTAATAAATTAATATTAAATGTGATACGTTTTTTTTTCCAAGTTTCAAACTGTTCACTATCAATAGCAATGTTGTGGAACAGCACATGAGGATTTCTGTGAAGAAAGTTGCTGAACCATATGAGAGCAGCCACTGTGCAAACAGACAGCAGTGACCTGTTTGTTTGTCATTTTGCAGGAGGGCAATACGCCGCAGGGGAGCAGTCACGGAGTCAAGATCTCCGAGCCTCAGAAAAAGACCAGCTTCTTCCGCTGTAGCCTACTCTGAGGACCGAGGCCTTCGACACTGGCTGCCAGCTGGCTGGACATAAATGGACTGTGCTTGCTCTCAGCACTTCCTTCCCCTTCCTTCTTTCTACCCATCCATGGCCTGTCCTCCCAGTCCACACAAACCATTCTATTCCCAGTAAGGGGAGGACTTCCCCTCCTCTCTTCCTCTTCTGAAAGCTTCCAGTGGTGCATCTCTTCCATTTTAAGGAGATCCGTTGTCTTCATGGGTCAGAGTGCTTGACTGGTAGAGGACTCCGCCAGGAGCATTGTCCAGATGTTCATTATCACACAAAAGACAGGCTCTTACTTCTGACGTTAGTCTCTCTGTACGACGCACTCATATTTCACGCTGCCGGTAGCACAACCGAGGATCATTAAATTAATGTCAAGGTTTTGGGATTGCAAATACAAATGTGATATTTAGATCTATTTTTATTAGTGCCCTTTCCCCTTTTAAGTGATAAATGTCAACCAGAGACTGATAGGCTTGAACTTTAGAGAAACAGAGTTGCGCATACTTTCATTTTCTTTTCAGGAGTTGAGAATCATATCACGCATCAGGCAGTCAAGGATCAGAGAGGAATTGGATTGTTTGGGTTTCCATTTGAGTTCTGCTCTTTGGTTTGCATGTAGTCCTTGACAATCATTTGATGCGACTTAAAACGCGTGTTTCATCTTGTCCTGATCATTACATACTGCCATCGACTCTTTTTAAACTTTCTGCAATAGCTTTCAGGTGTTGGAAGACAGTTTGACAACACAAGGCCTACAAATACAATCCAGATTTCTGCCTCTGTAGATAAACGTCTGCTTTCAAATTATCAGCAGAACATTGGTGAGGTGATGTGTTTCTCCGTAGGCTTTCCCTGGCGTAGTAACCTGCAGGAAAGTATTGTACAATGTGGTGTGAAAGTAATAATGTGCTACCCATATGTAAGTACGCTATTTAGGAAAATATCAGAATGTGCACGTTGGCTAATATAAATAATCCTACAAATTTGAGCACAGTTTAATAAGATAGGGCTGGAGTTATAGATTTTTTTTTTTTATCATTGATTATTCTGCCACTTATTTTCTTGATTAATTTGTTTGGTCATAAAAAGTCAGAAAATAGTGAAAATTGCCTGTTAAAGTTTCCTAAAGCCCAAGATGACATCTTCAAATGTCACATTTTGTCCTATTAACAGTCCAAAACCCCAAAACATTCAGTTAACTATCACATAAAACAAAGAAAAGCAGCAACTCCTCACATTTCAGAAGCTGAAACTGGCGAATGTTTGGTGTTTTTGCTTGAAAATTGACTTAAGTCGAATATCGAAATAGCTGCCAATTCATTCTCGCTCAGTTGACTGCTTGTTTCAGCTCTCAATAAGATTACTCCAAAGTGTTGCCTTTAATTTGACTTGAAGGTTTTGTTGCAGCTCTGATTCACGGTCAAGCTAAATGACGTCTCCGGATATTTGATCAGCAAATAAAATCCCTCTTGAAGTTTCGCACTGTAAGCCCTTTCTCCCCTTCCTGCTATCCACGCAGCTCTCCTTGCACTTTACCAGTAACTCGTGTTTTGTGTGTAGTCTGTGCCAAGTGATAGTTTTGCAATACACTTAATTACTTAGTTAAAAAAAAACGTTTGGAGTCTTGGTAATATAATGGGCATATAATTCCTAAAATATTTTACTACACCTACTTATAAATCTCCTTTGCTATTTCACTGCTAGTGATCCACTGTCCTGGTGTTGGTTCACTGAAAAGCATCGCCCTAATGTGCTTATATATATTTATAAAACGGAAAAAGAATTAGCAAGCCTCTGTTACTATGCTACTGCCCTGCCAAATTATAGTTTAAAAGTGATGTTTTCTTGGCTTCTTACATGAACGCTGGCTTAACCGAAGCTGAAATGTGGTCCCATTAGTATTATTGTACACTTTCTCTCGTGTGTTTGTGTTGTTTGATTGTGGCGCTTTAGTTTGACCACTAGGTGGCACCACAGGCTCCGTATGCACTGTAGGTCACCACCCGAATTTAACATTTTAATCAGTATTTTATTAAGAGCCACAGTGAACTAGTGCGATTCAAACATGTACCCACTGTTTAACATAGATGTTGAGTCTCAATCTATTTCCACTGTTCCTCATGTTTCATTCCTTCATTTGTTACTAGTCTGAAAATCAAACTCCTATATGCACAATATCGAGGGAGGATCTGCTTTTGCTTGCCTGCACTTTTTTTTTTTTTTCTTTTTTTAATATCAAATAATTTGGGACCTCATGATTACCATGGCCATTTGTCTTAACCGCTAATACTCAGTTCTGTCATAGGTGAGCTATGCATCGTGAATCTTGGACCTGTGCATATGTGTGTAATGTAATTTTCAGACATACTTGTAGACCTGTACAGTTGAATGTATGGGCGTTTTGTTTTGTGTCATTCACTGAGCCAAACACAGGACTCTGTTTGTAGAAATTGCATTGCTACAACAATATAGCATAATGGAATATTCAGTAGGAAGACGTTGAAATGTGGAGCTAGTGCTGTTGTCTCATTCGAGTGATACCGTAGCTTTAAGTCATAAACAGAAACATATAGGGAGCAGACCTTTGTGGGAGTCAAAACTGCATCATTTTCATCTGAAATGCTCCCTCTTTGATTTTGTTTTTAAATCATATCCTTTAATAATATACTGTACATCCCTTTTTACAGCCATATTTTCATTCCATCGATTGTGAAGTACACAGGGAGAATAATACAATACATTTTGAAAAAAAAAGAAGTGAAAAAAACATTGTAAATATCACATTGAAAAAAAAAAAGATCTACTTAAATTGTACTGTACTTTCTAAACCCATATGAAAATGTATCTACAATTTGTAGATATGTGTACTTTTGATTTAATAAAATAAGATTATAAAACGTACTTTATTTCTATTCCAAGTCTTTATTGGCCGGCTGTCAGAGGAAACTATCAGTTGACCCCATGCTCCCACAATGGAGCTTTCATGACAAATGGCTCTCCTTTTATTGGCCCGCAACGACCCACTGGAATATTCTGGCATGTGTCTCTTTTATAGTCTGGTGTAACTGAACCCCTTTAGATACAAAACACAAATCTACTGTTGATGGTCATAACTAATGAGCCTTGTCTTGATGGATTGGTTTATGCCTCCACGTGATGATAGATCTGCAGTCACAACATGACTGGTGTTATTTCTGAAGATGCGATAATAAAAGAAAAATTGGACTTTTCAATTCTGTTTTATAGTAATGGTCCCATTAAAGACAAGACAATTCATAGTTACTCATGAAAGTTACTCTGGATGCTAAATGTCAAAGTCTGATTATCTGAAGATCAGAATGTAGTTTTTTTTATACAAAATATAACACAATAAAGCAAAAATCTACTTATACACAAGATGATAGTTGGTTTTTGGTTGAGATGTCAGGATTCCCCCACTTTCCAGACATTCTGCAGTATTATAAGTCCATTTTTAGTGATATTCAAATTAAGAAATGCTCATGATTGCTTCATTTCTTTATATCCTTATGTGGAAGGTGCTGTGAACAGACATTAAGAGTAGTTTGATTTCCTCATTCAGGGTTAAAAGCAAATTTAAGGATAAGCAAAACATGCACATTAGATGACAATCATTACATATCAGAATATAAAATGAATGTGTTCGTATGTATTGTTTGTAGGTGGGTTCACCCTTCATTATGGTAAATGGTTACCATTGGCCTACCTGAGGAAGTCTGGAGCTCGGACAATCATGTGCTGGAAGTCCTCCAGGGACAGACGTCCGTCGTTGTCCAGGTCAGCCTCGTCTATCACCTTCTCACACACCATCCTCACCTCGTCCTCCGTCAGCTCGTTACGGGTCAGTTTGTTCACTGTCTTCTCCAGGTCTGACTTACAGATGAAGTCATCGTTGTTGAAATCTTGCAGAAAATGGAAAAGAAGGAAATTATTGGTCAGCTGCTATTTTGTGACAATATTCAGTGTATTGAAATTGGACTTTTTCTCCAAATAATATTGGAACTATGAACTCCCCATAGTTTAGTTAGTCCCCAAGTTAGTATCATGTTAAAAAATATCTTGATACATACTTAAAGGGATAGTTTGGGTGTTTTGAAGTGGAGTTGTATGAGGTACTTATCCATCCGAAACAGACAGAGGTACCAGCATGGGAGCAAAGCAATGTACTTCTGTGGACGGGGCAGGAGCAAAATGTATTTTAGCCACCTAAAAGAAAGGCTGAACTAAAAAAAGCAATATCAGTTAAAGTGTGCACTACATTGAGAATATTTTCACTGGTTTACCTTGCCGTCAGACAGCTGTTTCCGACGGGGAACTGAGGCCGATGTATCTATCTATCCTCTCGTCAAATCCATCAGACGCCATTGAAAAAAAAACAATAATTTTGCCTCACAGAACACAAGGGTTACTGGTCTACTGCTGCTAACCGATCGAGGCAGCCGCAGACTAACTCCCTAAAAATTACAGTTATTTCAATGGAGTCTGGTGGCTTTGGCAAGAGCACAGATAACGGCTTCACTTCCCTGTCGGAAATAGACTGTATAGCTGTCTCACAGCAAGGTACTGCAGTGAAAATATTCTAAATATAACGTACACTTAAAGTGATATTGTTTTTTTTATGTGGGCCTTTCTTTTAGGTGGCTAAAATATGTTTTGATGCTTCCCCCCGTCCGTAGCAGTAAATTGCTTTGCTTCCATGTCGGTACTCCTGTCTGTTTCTCTAAACTGGAGGTGTGCCGACCGCCATCTACTGTAGGTACAGTAATACACTTACTATGGATAAGAACCTCATACAGCCCCACTTCAAAACACCCAAACTATCCCTTTAAGGCACTGATTACACATTTGTTTAGCCTTACACATTCACCCAACACAACATTCACTAGAGAGGCAATTTCAGGTATCTGTGGCCATGTGACCTCACCAGTCTTCATAACACAACTATGCTTTTACAGTATGTCACCTTCCTTGTTTTTCCCCCTCTATTGGTTTGAATAATAAATGACCACGGCAATGCATGCAACTTCTTCATCTGTCAGCGTTTGTTAATTAGGGGGGGACACTGGTGCTGAGCACAAACTGGACTTTGACAAGCTGTTTGCCTTTATAACAGGCTGGTTAATCATTTATAATATTCCATGCACCATCCGTCATGCTTACAGCTCCAAAACCCTTCACCCTTCACATGCTTGTACCATATTAATATTGATAAGATTACCATGTTTCATCTACTGTTATTAAACTTACTTCATAGTTAAAATTTATGCAAGCGATTGAATGAATTTGTTGCACAAAGGTGGAGCCTATTTTGTCATCAGGGTGCCTCTTTACACTCTACATGTTACTCTAATCATCTGTTTGGGGTCCTGGAAACCGCGGGCCCTCTGGAGCAGTGAAAAAAACATTAACAAAACGACTTACTTAGCTTGTTTTATCACCATGATACTTAATGGCTTTATTAGAATTACTTCTAAACATGAGTTTGAACTGATTCCTTTACATAAAATTATGCATTATTCCAGTTTCACTGTGATCGGTGTTGGCAGTTCTTTTTACTTTGCATCTCTTTGCCCAAATTCTAAGTAAGTCTATCTGGATTTCAGTCATAGTGAGTTTTACATTATAACATACTGTTAATTTCTTTGTCTGTGAATTACTTTTTGGCACACAAAATTAATATATATCTGTTTAGGGCTGAATTATTTAGAAAAAATATCTAATTACGGTTATTTTGACTGATATTGAATTGCGATATGATTTGCAATATTAAAGGGAGTATTTTTTACATCATTATTCTCATTTTGCAGGGATCTGTAACAAACAAAGTCTGTAGAATATGATGTGTAGAGCAGAACAGCTCTGCAGCACGACTACAATTCAAAATGGTATTAAGACACACATTGGCTTTGACAAATATTGCGACTTGAAAATTGCAGTAGGCCATATTGCAATTTCAATAGAATTGTGATTTATTGGGCAGCCCTATTGTTCATGCATAGCACATAATATCATATAAAACATGAAATATGTTAATTTCTGTATTTTGTCACCAAATGTTCAAGCTCAGATTGTGGCAAAGGGAAGAAAATATTTTGACATATTGGGTTTACACAACACAAAGTGTCAACACAATGAAAATTGGAAGTCATTCATATGATTTAAAAAAAAAAAAAAAAAAGATAACATTTCCTCGTATATTTTACCATTCATTTTTAAAGCGTAGTAAGGCCTTAAGATCATGCGGAGCCAGCCCTATTTTGTTCATGCATAGTACATATCATATGAAACATGAAATATGTTTGTTTTTGTTAATTTTTGTATCTTGTCACCTTCATCAAATGTTTAAGCTCAGTTTGACGGAAAGCGAAGAGTTACTACTTCAATACTTTTCTACATGTTGGTTTGTAAAAGATCAAAAGAAAAGAAATAGGATATTTAAAGGAAAACATGTGGTAAATTATTATTAGTATTATTTTTACATATACGGCAGTGGGATCTGTTGAAAATAACACCAATTTCAACAAAACACAATGATAATTGGAACTCGATGATATATATATATTTTTTTAAAGTACCACTTCCTTGTATATTTTACCGTAGATTTTGAAAGCGTAGTAGGCCTTGAGGTCACGCGGAGCCATCTCACTCAGGACTGAAAACATGTCCAAGAAGTCGTCCAATGTCATATTTCCCTCTCCGTCCTCGGAGAAAACCTCAGCGATCCTCTGACGAAATGGGTTGTCCTGGACAGAGGGGACACCAGCACTTCTAGAACAGTCTGATAAAAACAGTTCAGCGCAGTTAATCATGCAGAAATGTGAACTGGTGCTAGTTGGATTTGACGGCTCTCCTGTGCTCCATCATTCTGGTTCAGTTTGTATCTTGTGTTCTTGTCTGATTATTATTTTTTTCTAATGAGAAGTAGTAAAATTTGGAATAGTGAATGACTCTGAGGGGAAAGTTTCACGGGTCATGTCGGAGACCAGCGTGTTAACACACCTGTTTACCTTGCTGTCATTGTGTAAAGAGGCATATAATTGACCCATTTCCAACAAGTGTGCCCTGAGGGACTCACCAGCATTCTTCAAGTTTAAAGGAGTCGGGTAACATATAACGTTTCAAAGAATTCTGTCTATTAGTTGGCCATTAATTATGGATTGGAAACACAGGGAGAGAGCGGGTCTGCAGGGTGTGCGTGGACCAGTGGGTCTACCTTCAGCTCTGGCATGCTGCCAATCAGCTCATATGGTAACTTCACATCTGGCTGGCTGGTGTAGTCAAGGGGAACGAGCTGCGGTGCCAAATCCCGATAGCGGTCGAACAGTCTAGGGAAGGTTTAAAAAATTTACTTTCAATATTAAATTACAAGATATCTTCTATATTATGTAGTTGTGTATTTTAGAGGAGCAATTATGAAAAGTGAAGCTATAGAAAACTTCTACTATTCAAATGCAAAAACTCTATTTCTCTCTATTGTGGTCAACACTGAAAAAGATTCACTACAGTAATAAGCAAGATTTTAAATTTCATGTGATCTCAATGGTAGCCTGCCTGCCCCACAGTAGGACAGGTCTCCTGATACTGTAGTTTAGAGTTACAGTGTAGTATTGTGCAGCTGTGTCATGTGTGTACAACAGCAATGACTCAGATATAATAAGATTTTGTACCATTTTGAAATAATAATTGTCTCACCTGAGAATTTCTTTTCTTGTAAAATATGTGCAGTCCTGCAAATACAATCAGATCATGGCAGTTATTGCAAAGAGTAGTAGGATGCAGCTGTTCTGATACAGTCTGATGCTAAATGACTTACTTTATACAGTTGTGGAAGAAGTATTCAGATATTTACTTAATTAAAAATAGCAATACCACACTATGATAATACTACAGTACTAGTAAAAGTACATTTCCCTCTGAAAATATTGGCATCAAATGGAAATATTTAGATAAAGTACAAGTGCCTCAAAATAATACTTAAGTCTAGTACTACAGTAAGGTAACTAGAGGAAATGTCCTTGGTTGACTTCCACTACTGGTTTTATATGCAAACAGATCGCATAGTTCAAATAACACTTTCATATAAGAAATGTTTTTATTCAAATTTTGAAGCAGTTTCAGGGCATTACACTCAGCAATAACCTAAGATAACCCCGTCACACAGGAGAGAGCATGGTGAAAGTAATAATAACAATAATGGGAAAAATTCCAAATAAATGAATAGATATGAAATAAAATAAAATAAAATAATAAAACATAAGAATCCAATGTGTTAGAAGCCCCATTTGCTGGGAAAGGTAGTGAGAAAGTGAGCCCTGAGCTTAGCGATATGCACGACTCCTCATACAATGATATACAGACCCACTACTAATTATGAGGATAACATTATAGATAGAGAGGCACCAAATAAAATATGTCACTAACTTGTTGTAACTAACTTTGGACCACAAATTGCCTCTGAAATCTTGACTAAAAGGTCCAGTAAGAGACTTTTCTGAACAGTAAGGTTGGAGGTTGTGACGTGACGTCTGACAACAAGTGTATTAACCTTGTTTACAGATGTCTGCAGCTCGTACTGATAAGAGAATAACTATTTAAAGTGTGTGAGGCTCAGAAAGAAACAGGATTGGCACCAACCTGATAGGCATCTAGCTGCTGTGCTGTAAAGATGGTCTGTTTATTCCCCATGTCTGAGCGCGCAAACACCAAGCCCCAGGTCCATCGCTGCTCCAGCATCAAGTGCTTTTTTAGGGTGTGTGGAAATGTCAGATATGAAATACTGGGACAAAAGGAAGCCAGAGCCAAAGAGGAGATCAGGTGTCGGGCTGCCACCGGGCCCTTTGGTTCCCATTATAGTGGCAGCATTTCATCGTTTTCTCCATTGTGAATAGCAGCCCCTTTGACAATGAATAAGGGCTGTCGTCCAGCATCATGCCAAGTGGTATCAACCCCCTTTAGTGCCACTCTATGGCCAACGCCTCGGTCAAGGCTCAGGTTACACTCTTTAGAGACAGGGTTTTGTCGTGGGCAAATAGACTTTTTGATGGGAGACAAGTTTTGTTTCAGCTGAGAACTCCATTATTGGATATTTATCCAGTTATTGAATGCATTTTCCAGTTCAGTTTTAGGTCCGGTATCACATATCTTACCAACTTGAAAACATATTCAGCACAAGAATTAGGACTTGAGACCCCAAAATCAAATGTTGCCTTTTATCCTGCCTTTATAATTTATAATATCAGATGAGAACTACATGACTAATGCATGTAATCCACCTTCACCTCACTCTATTATGCTTAGCATGAGACATCACAGTAGGTACTGTACAACAACAGGTGGTTAAAGTGACACAAAGAGAGAGGTTTTATGTAAAATCAACTTATATGTTTTCTCCAGAAAATCCCACATGGTGTAGTTTTGTCAGGACACTCTATCAGTGGGTCCCAGCCTGGGGGTCGGGACCCCTTAAAGGTCCCCAAAAATGGAATGGGACAATATTTTTTTTCTCCAAAATTTAGCTTTTTTCCCCCTTGAAATATTCTGCCCAGCATCCCTAGGAATTACGTCCATATTGAACGATTCTACACCTTACGATTAATGTCTAATGCCAACGTTCAGTACCGATGCAGGAAGTAGCGTACCCTATATATGGCTAGGCAGAAAGTCATGGTGATGAACGGGTGTGTAGTTAGTCCAACTCTAACGCAGGAGACTGGAGAACATGTCTAGTTAATGATCTGTAATGGATGTTTACACTTTTATTAACCCACCCACAATGTTCCCTAAACCTTTACCAAGCATTCGTTGCCTAACCCTAAAAAAACCTTAAATATATTCCATTTGCCGTAACCATGATCTGTTCCCGACCTCAACCGTACCGTAGTTGTCATGCACAGATTTGCGAGAGTTTTAAAATGTTGGTTTTAAGTCTTAAATATGTTTCTCTTGCCTGCTGTTGGCAGTAATGTTTTGGGCAGTACATTTAATTAATGATATCATTAAGAGTTATTGTTATGTACTGCTAGGAAGTCCCTACTGGTTTTCCATTATACTTTGGCTGATATGATCATGAAACCGGTATTGAATTGGATTCTGAATGGTATTAAAAAGTCTTAAAAATCTACCACTGCTCTATATCGTACGCTACTTTACCACACCTATCACATCCCACTGATATGACGGTATCTTTAAAGGCTTTTATGTTTGCAATATATTCAGTCTTAAGTTGACGTGTGCTTTGCTGCGGTTTTGCAAGACGCTCCTCCAGCAGCCTCCATTTAGTCTCATCTGTTAGTTTGCTCACTGCCTGGAGGGTTTATATTCCTGAATGAATTGTCCCACAAGGATGCTGCATTTCAGGAAATGTCATGAAAGACACTCTGAAGTGAGACATTAGTGCTATGTCCAATTACAAGTTTAAGCAAATAATGTGAGAATTTTTTTTTTTAAAGAGTGAGTCATAATATTCAATTTTTCATGTAAATCAAAAGTAAACTATCAAAACTATTGGATAGCTGATGGCCTAAAGGAAGGGGCGGGATAGGAAACTTATAAAACAAAGAATATTGGTTTTGAACTTGCACCACCGGTTCAAGTGACAAGAGGGAAGGGAACTATCTGGAACGTTCTGGCTTTTTAAAAGGTTTGAGTCAATGATTTCTTTACTGAGGCTGACAGAAAATGAAAAGAGAATTGTGTTTTTTTCTATCAGAACAACTAGAATGAAGAATACTTGAGGACTTTTGGCTTCATATTTAAGTGTCATCTCTTTAACTACTCCTTAAAACCGATTTCTGTAGACTTGCATCTATGTTATTACTTTTTAACCATGTTGTGTTTTGAATAGCATGTACTTTTGTATCTACTTTTACAAAATATAGTAAATTCTGTTCTTAATTTTTTATACTATATTGGATAGCTGTCATAAATAGGCATATTTTGTAATGGCAAAATTGAGACATTAAATGTCCTGCCTGTCTTTTCTTCTTCTGCCCTCTCTATTTAGTGTAGAGGCAGAGTATGCCAGAGATGCCTCCCAGCTCTAATGGTCTGTCTAAACTGGGCACAGTGGACGTTACAGATGTCCACGATACCCAGACAAGCCAGTCGGGTTTGGATTCTTCATCATCCCAGAATAAATGTAATATTAAAGGTTTTCTAAGGAGAAATGCTTTTGTTCTTCTCACCGTGGCTGCTATTATCCTAGGTAAGTCTCTTTATAAAATATTGTCAATCAAAATTTAACTTCACTATCTTTGTAAAGCAACACTGTCTTTTAATCTCAATGTTGACTGGATGTATCCCAAAACCCACATCCTTTTTATCTAATGTGAGAGAGTTATACAATAGTGTTAACTTTCATGCAATGCCAGCAGTCAACATGGGTGGATTATGAGCCCTTGGGCACAGACCAGCCACACCACCTCTCCAACACACAGAGAGTCTTTATTAGCGTCCTTTTGTAGTTATTTTGTGTCACTTTGTAATTGTTTTGTCTCTTTGTAATCGCTTTGAGTCTCTTTGTAGTTGTTTTCTGACTCTTTGTTGTAGTCTTTGTAATTATTTTCTGTCTGTCTGTAGTCGTCTTGTCTGTTTGTAGTTGTCTTCTGTCTCTTTATAGTCGTTTTGTGTCTCTTTGTAGTTGTATTTTGTCCATTTGTTGTCGCTTTGAGTCTATGTGTAGTTGTTTTGTGTCTTTGTAGTCATTTTGTATCTCTTTGCAGTTGTTTTGCCTCTTTGTAGTTGTTTTGCGCCTATTTGTAGTTGTCGTCTGTCTCTTTGTAGTCATTTTGTCTCTTTGTTGTTGATTTGTGTCTCTTTGTAGTTGTTTTGCATCTCTTTGTAGTTGCTTTTGTCCCTTTGCAGTTATTTTCTGACTCTTTGTTGTCATTTTGCATCTCTTTGTAGTTGTCTTCTGTCTCTTTGTAGTCGTCTTGTGTCACTCGGTTGTGGTTTTGCATCTCCTTGTAGTTGCTTTGTATCTCTTGTATCTCTGTGGTTGTTTATCCCCTTTTCATAGTTGTGAGTCTCTTTGTCTTTGCAGCTACTTTGAATTTCTTTGTAGTTGTTTTGGTCTCTTCGTAGTCTTTGTGTGTCTTTGTAGTCGTTTTGTTTCTTTGTGGTCATTTTGAGTCTCTTCCTGGTTGGTACTTGTCTCCTTGAGTGACATTTTGTCGATGAAGGCCGGGGGGCATCCATGGAAGTGAATATGACAGACTAAATGTTCACCTGAGTACTGTATTACATTACAGGTATGTTAATGGAGAATGTGCCTGTTTTTATGCTATTTTTCCAGCAGTGTATTATGCATTGATTGCACTGCATTTGGTATTTTCTGAGGTACATTTAATAGACACACTGACATTTTGACCTTTGTTTCTATTTCTCTGAGGGATTGGCCTGGGCCTTGCTCTGCAACACAGTAACATGACAGCAAGAGACATAGAATACTTCACCTTTCCTGGAGAGCTGTTGATACAGATGCTACAGATGTTGATACTTCCTCTCATCACCTCCAGTCTTATTACAGGTAAGATCCCCAGGTGTTATAGTGAAAATAAGTTGATCCAGTGATGCTAGTCGCTAGCAGATGCTCAGTTTAGCTGCATTTTCCACCTTTTTCCACCCCATTCCCTGAGGGGGACAGAATATTAGAAACATCCTCAATATAATGCAATCTAAAACATCAACACCACCACTAAATACAGGTTAAAACTTAACTTTATAAGATTCACAGAGGTGGGATTTATTGCCGGATGTAGTATTGGATTGTATTTAATTGCACATGTGTATATTTTAGTTTTAGTTCACTGTTCTAAGTGATGAAACCACTGTAAAATATATTCACGTATGGAGTGTTTTTACCATGTGAAAATGTTTTCTTTGAATTTGCATTATGCCTCTCTTTATATACTGTATATACAGTTCAAGTCAAACATAAATTTTTGTGGCATTTATCCTCTAGATATACTATCTTCAAAATATGTCAGCCATGAACCTAAAACATGGAAATACAGTCACATGTTGCACCTTCTTTTCATTTCAGGCATGTCATCTGTGGACAGGAAGGCTTATGGGAAAATTGGCCTCCGGGCTATTTGCTATTACATAGTGACAACCTTCATGGCTGTGTTCGTTGGCATCATCTTAGTTGTTCTTATCCGGCCAGGGAAATCACCCGGGAAGTCTTCGACGTCCTCTGGTGGTAAAGTGGAAGCTGCACAGCCTCTGGATGCCTTTCTGGATCTGATCAGGTGTGCATCAAAAAGGATCAATCTACTCAATCAGATGTAAGCATTCAGTCTAAGCTAACCTATAACCTCTGTTTCTTTGCAGAAACATGTTTCCCTCAAATCTGGTGGCTTCTTGTTTCAGAAGGGTGAGAGCTGCAGCCATCATGGTTTTATTTTATTTGATTATATTTGTCAACAATAATGATTTTCTTCTTTTATTCAGTATAAAACTGTTTATTCCAAAAGTCTTGGTGACGACAATCTGACTCAAACAAGTAAGTTCAGTAAGACTATTTTCTTTTATCGTTCTTGGGACCAATTATGTCTATTAATTGTTGGTTATCATCATGACTTGTAACGGTATTGCTGGTAACCCTGTAGACGACACAGTGCTGCTGCCAGGCACCTCAGACGGGGTCAATATTTTGGGTTTATTGGTCTTCTGCATCGCCTTTGGCCTCGTCCTGGGCAGTATGGGGAATGAGGGAAAACCTCTCAGGGACCTCTTCGAATGCCTGAATAAAGCCACCATGCTTCTGATCAGCATAGTCATCTGGTAAGAACAAGAAGCTGCTAATATGAAGATGTGGAACATGATGATATTTTAAAGTTTGATATGTTGACCCTTAATTGTGACTAAACCGTCCACTCAATCACTCCCACAGGTATTCCCCAGTGGGAATCCTCTTCTTGGTTGGAGGACAGATTCTGAAGCTGAAAGACATCCAAACTATAGGTCTCCAGCTTACCATGTATACTGTCACTGTGATCACTGGCCTGGTAATCCACAGCTTCTTCACCCTTCCCCTCATCTATTTCATGTTCACTTGTAAGAATCCCTTCAGGTTTATGCTTGATCTACTAGAGCCTCTCACCACTGCTTTTGGATCTTCATCAAGGTGAGTTCCAGTCTTCCAAGACTTCCAGTCTTCATTGTTGTTTACAGGCTACAGTACATAACTAAAGATGGATCTGGCTTGAGAAAATACAGAACATAATGATTTGATTATCATTGAAAATGTACTGCATTTTATAATTGGGATTGTCTTTTTCCAGTGCTGTGAGTCTACCCGTCACTCTCCGCTGTCTGGAAAAGAATCTCCACATGGACAAACGGGTGACACGCTTCATGCTGCCTGTAGGGACCACAGTGACCTTGGATGGCACAGCGCTTTATGAGGCAGTAGCTTCCATATTCATCGCCCAAGTTCATAATATGGAGCTTAATATAGGTCAAATCATCATCATCAGGTATGATTAAATGCACACACAAACATGTTCTATAATCTTTTACAGCGTACTTAAATACATTCTTTGCATTTTTAATGTTTCGCAATTCAGTTGCTTGGATATTAAATTTAATCATTATTACTTTATCATTCAAAATGATGTCATTCCAGCATCACTGCCACAGTGGCAGCTATCGGGGCCACAGGTATCCCACAAGGCGGCATGGTATCCATGGCAATGGTGTTGACATCAGTTGGACTGCCCCTTGAAGGCATTTCATTTATCATCGCTGTTGACTGGATCCTGTAAGTGTGCATCTGTTTGTGTGTTGCCAGAATTTGAGGAGCAACCATTAGAGTCTGAAAGTGTTCTGTTTTGCATATTCTTTCTTGGTAGAATGCTTATATATGTTTTTAAAGGTACAGTGTGTAGGATTTGACAACATCTAGTGGTGTGGTTGCAGATTGCAACCAACTTAGTATCCCTCTGCTCACTCCTCTCTTTCCAACACTGTGGTAACGTGAGCCCCCGAGTGCAAAACCGTGGTAACGCCGTTCACCTCACGCAGAGGCCATCCTTACCATAATAACACTACTTTAGGAGCATCGGAAATCAGACGGCGACTGGCAGTACCATGGTTTTGCGCTCTGCGGCTCACGTTATCAGGAAACACTACTGCGCCTGCTCTATGGGCCTAATGGATACAGAAGATCGCCGGATGATCCGGGTACTTTATCACTCAGCAGTCGAGCCACTTAGGCTTCATGCGCCACTGATCAACTCTCATAGGAATGAACGGGAGCCCGCCTCCAACACTGTATCCAGTTCTCTTTATACATCCATGGAAGAGGACCCGCTCCCTATGTAGACATGAAGGGCTCATTCTAAGCTAACAAAAACACAATGATTCTTGTTTCAGGTGATTATACACTAATGACACACATTTCTGCTAATAGATCGCCTGAAATGCTACACGCTGTTCCTTTAAGAGTATAACACAGTTACACATAATTTGCAAAATGTTAAACTTCCTTAACTTGTGTGTGGTTATGATCAAGTCACACTCACGAGTTCCTAACTTCAGAACTTCCTGTATGTGTTGATAGAGATCGCTTGAGGACGACCACCAACGTGCTGGGTGACTGTATCGGTGTGGGTGTTGTGCAGCATCTCTCCAGACATGAGCTCCAGAGCTCCAGTTCTGCAGAATACCTCGTGGAAGAAAACTAAGTGAGTCCTTCTAACTGAGAGACAATACCTCTTGATTACTTTTCTTGCAGCAACAAGTAGTTGCAAATGTTATTTTATTTTTTATTTAACCTTTATTTAATCAGGAGAGATCCATTGACATTAACAATCTCTTTTCTGTAGGCAACAGGCAGCAGCATAAAAACCCACCTTACAGACAGAAAACACAAATGGAAGCAAAAAATTAAAATAAAACTAAAAGTCAAACATTTCAACAAATACATTTATTAAGAGAGTATTTTTATGCTAAATTAATGTTGAAGAAAATGCATGATGGCACCGGTGCAGACATATCATATATTACTCTATTACTCTATATACTTTATATATAAAGAAATCTATCTATCTATCTATCTATCTATCTATCTATCTATCTATACATCTATCTATACATCTGGCCTATTAAGAAAATATAAACAACGCCAGAGTTAAAAATAGTCCTGAAAAATCAGTATGATCTGACCTAATGACCAGGAACTCCTCTGATAATGTCTCGCTCTAAACAAATAAATAAATAAATAGCTTGCACACTGCATCATGGAGAGCACAACTGTATTTTATGATGAAGAGCAGTTGTGCTCGAAACATAAATATGCAATAAATTAGTGAACACTGCAGCCCTGCAGTGTGCGAGTTATTTATTTATTTGTTTATTCCATGATCTGCTCACTTTAAGCTGGATTGGATGTGTGTGTATATATGCCTTTCAATGTCTCACAATACTCAATTATTTACTTTTGCTTGTGTGGTCTGAGCTGGATCTCAATTTTTTTGTGATAATTTCAATCAGAAATGACTGAAATTGCAGCTGCTCTCTAAAAATGTGCAGCATTTTGTGAGAAATTGCCATATTATTTAAAAAATAGCAAGGCCTCTGGGATAAATATGATTGCTTAGTGAAGCTTTTTGAGGGGAATACACACAGTAAATGAAAATAGGAAGTATTTTATAAGCGATAACATAACTGCAGGGAAGAGGGATTTCTGAGATTGAGGATTGATTTAGTTTGAAATGTGCTGGTGACATTTCTTCTGAATCAAATTATTGTATTGTATTAGACAATTGTGTCCACTGGAGAAAACTGCAAACATTCTTCAAATTTGACAATTTTTTTGTGTAAATAAAGTAAGGATTGGGCAAAATTGTTCTAACAAGAATTGTGACGTTTCCTTTCCTTTGACAAAATGTTGACCATTTTAATAGCTAAATTATTTGTTGTTCTGTTGCAATATCATAAAACAATAACACTTCAGTTTAGACCTTCTTGATATAATGTCACATTTCTGAGGGAAAAGTATTTTACAAATAAATTCATTCTATAATCTTTTGTTTACACCATTTATTCTGACTCTAACAATTTACAATAGAAAACATAAAATATACACATTCACATCTTTCACAGGATATCACTTCCATCACTGCCATATATTATAATTTATGGATATTTACATATATTACAACACCACATATGGGACTCTGCACATTACTCATTAGTCGAGATTTAAAGGCACCAAAACCCAGATTTACATAGTATTTTTTATGAACATCTGTGCAGCCCGACGCCAGCGACTAGTTGATGTCAGTGGCAGCCACAGCTTCCGGCTACCATGTCGTTATACTGTTTCAGCACCACATTCTCATCATCGTCGAAGTAGAGCAAGTTGATGGAGAATAACTTGTCGGGCACGCAGCACGGCGTCTCGATGCCTTTCATCAGCTTCAGGGCGTTGATGATGGACTGGACAGTGGCGTGGTTG
>CAKALG010000212.1:0-15591 GCA_916700815.1 Helicolenus hilgendorfi | reverse complement strand
AATTTATATAACACTTGTCGAACTTAAGCGCAAAGTTCTTTCGAGATTAAAAAGATTCACCAAATAAAAATCAAAAACTCAAAATCCCATGTACACCACACCCCTCTATATGACAACTAAATTAAGAACATGAATGCAAATAAAAAGCAGTCCATACATGGAGAATGGAGGTGCAAGTGCAAATTAAGAGAAATAACCAAATAAAATAACACGATGCCTTATGGGTTGTTTTCTCCTCCTGTCCTCCCCAATTTTTTGAGTCATCAGCCGCCACTGATATCACGGCCACAGTCAGACAGTTTATGGAAATGAGCTGTCACCATCTCTCGGACACTCCGTGGAAGGAGAGCTGCTTCTCTTTCGCTCTCTGTCTCTGCTTTCATCTTTCTCTGTTTGGTGGAAGGCTTGCTGCCTTTCTTTCTTTCCACTTGATGCTCCGAGCAATATGATGATGCAAATAAACAAAGATCCAATGCATATGTAGAAACTCATAGACACACGTGTTAGCCTTTGCATCTTGTGAATGAAGCACAATATTTTGGTCCCAAACCCCCCAAACTACCTTGATTGTCCTGCTTTGTTAACCTGCTGCTGTATGTGGAAGAACTGGAGCGCATAAATCCCTCATAAATATACAGGTTGGCAGATAAATAGAAGCAGACAGATAAGACATCCATCGTACTTTCTGAGGATGTTAGCCTGTCTGTTTGCGACATATTGAAAAGTTTGGCAGATTGCACTGCATAGAACATTTCTGTGTTTTGATGGGCATTTTGGAATGAGATTGATTTGTAGTTTACTCTGCTCTTAATTGCTTTGGCTAAAACTTCATAATAGGAGTCCAAAAATTAAATTACTTTTTTTCCCCTCTACATACAACTTAAAGGTCCCATATTATAACAAAGTGAGATTTTCATTTTTTTTTTATTATGTAAATACTGTGAAAGTATCGACGCACTCAATCCACAGGGAAATACACACAGCCCGTATTGAGAAACTCAGCATTTGAAACAAGCTGCCCATTTGTGATGTCACGAATATACAATATTTAGACCTTTGACAAAATTTTAAAAGTAAACATTCTTAATGTTCCCAGTTATTCCTGGTTGCAGTGTATGTTAATGTCATCAGCTGACAGGAAGTACACATGGACCCAAGCTGTTAACTAGCAACGCAACTCTGTTGCCATCCGTCAAAATGCACTAAAACGGAGCGTTTCAGACAGAGGGTAAATACAGGTATATTCAGGCAGACATTATGAGGAAAATATATATATATATTTTAACATTACAGCATGTAAACATGTTTCAGTAGAAACAAAAAAATACAAGTATGAACCTGAAAATGAGCACAATATGGGACCTTTAAAACATACTTAGAGCCAAGGATGCCATCAGGTCCCAGAGCCTTGCGTGGGTTAATCCTTTAAAAAGATATGCACAGATCTGCCCTGGATATTACTAATGGACAGGGGTCCTGGGCCTTTTGTACTTCCTCATCCATGAAGTTGGCCTCAAACTGTGCATAGAATGGGTTTAGTTCATCAGGGAGAGATGTAGACATTACCTCAGAACTGCTGGTTTTCCTCTTGTAGTCTGTGATAGGATTTAGTCCGGTCCACATGTTTCTGGTGTTGGCACCCTGGTAGTTAGACTCCACTTTGTCCCTCTATTGTCTCTTTGCCCTGCTAATAGCTCTCCAGAGTTCATACCAAGATTTCCTGTACTCGTCCAAATCCCCTGAGTTGTTGTACAGTAATCATCAGTGTGACGCCATCGATGCATTTGCAGATGAGGACAATGACCGCATCCGTGTATGTGTTGATATTGTTGTCCTGACATTCCAGTCTGTCGTGCTGAAGCAGTGATGTAGGGTCGAGTCTGATTAGTTGGCGCTTAATGGTCGGGGTCACCGGTGAGTCACACCGATCAAAATGAACTTCCGATCTCAACCATCAAACTCAAAAGCAGGTTCGACGATCTCCGCCCCTGCCCACTTTTGTACATTACAAAGACAATACAGCTAGACTCAAGAAATGTAACAGCCACTTCACTCACAGTTAAAACTGTAAGCCAGCTCAAAAATAACAATTACCAACATAAGCCACCATGTTCTGAACAGACACATTACATTACAAACACTAACAAAAAGTAACATTTGCATTTTGGAACATAAAACAGCAAACTTAAACTGCTCAGTCCAGCACTCGGGACTAGGCAGGCATGACGGGAAATGTGGGCCTTCCCTGTCCCTAATATACTCTTCCTGCATGTCTATGGCATTTTACATGACATGGATTAGCCTATGGGCTAGCGGACTTTCGTCAGTTAGTTATTTATTTTTCCTTATTCATAGCTCTTCTATTTTTACTTGGTTTAACGTTAAATCAGGGGGGAAGGGGGGGGTTCACAAGCTACTCTGTAGTAGGCCTACATGAATTAGTTAACATTAGCTCCACCTTTACCAACTGCATCATTAAAGTGATGTACACGTTAATGCATCAATACTTATAATTCAATAACATACATTACTCTCATGCACTTTAAGTATGTTTTGAAGTTAATACTTAATGATGATGATAATGTAGTTGTGCCATTCTGTGGTGTGACCTGGCCTTTAGGTTAGATTTAACAAACGTCAATTGTTATAATCTGTGACCTGCAGAGCAAACTGAGTAAGACCAGGGCGTTTTGTGTGGAAACTTAGATAAGGTGATCAGCAGTGCAACTAATAACCGTGATCAAATAGTTATATTTTCACACAATGTTAGTTATGCTGGTGGTTACCATAGAAATGCCATCAATGACTGTTTCCGTGCCTCTTGCTGTTCCTTCCTATGTTTCTTTCTTCTTTTCTATTTGTTTTTTTTCCTGGGCTCAACCACTCGGTTCTGAACAGTTGCAAAATGTTTCATCATGCAAGAGGTACATTTCAACATAAGGAATACGTTTCTTCCCTGGCGTCAGCTTTGATGTGTGATTAACAGGTTCATTTTTTAGCTTGAGAGAATGGTGACTTGATAGATATAGCAAACTGTCAATAACCAAATAATCAACATAAATAAATATTAAAAAGGAGTAGGAAGAAATATACATTTAATGGTTCTACACCTTCTCCATAACTCAAACAATAACTCATTTATCATATAAACCTTTGTGGTAGGTTATTTATTTTGTTTATATCAATTCAAACCTTGGTAATGCAGTGATATTTCTCACCGGTTGTCCACGTTAGGTCAGATAATCCTTTATTATATGTTGAAAACCCACACAGTGAACATGGTAGACATTGTACCTGATTATAGTATGCAGGTCAGCATTATCATTGTAAGCATGTTAGCATGCTAATGTGAGCATTTAGCTCAGTCCACCCTCAAAGCTGCTAGAAAAACACCAGCATCTTTCCATATAAAAGAGAAAAGGTCAGTACTTATCAACTTGTGTCCTTTGTTTTCAACCTCCAGACGTTCTGAAACATCTAAACAAAAAGGGTGTCCATCGACTGAGTAAGTCTCAATAAACCACACGTTTAATGAATACTAAATACACAATGAGAGCAAGTGACTCATTTCCTTCGCCGTTTGGGAATATCAGTGTTGAATGGAAATATTCAAACGACTGACCTTCAAGTCACGAAGCTGACTCTATATAAACTCTCAACTAACAGTCCCTCATCTGAACTCAGACAAAAAGTTTTGGTCATTTTCTACTAAGGGCAACTTCACGAGTGGTGCCATTAAATTCTATTTCACCCCTGATAGAGCCTCAAATTGGGTGAGTGTGTCTGCGTGTGTTCATGTCCTTAAAGTTTATGTGCTGTGTGTGTTTGCGAGCAAAGAGAATGTCCAGGTCTTTTCCAACGACAGTGTGTGCGTCCCGAGTCAATTCAGGATTTATTTCCTGGCACATTGGGTGTGTCTCACATTTGTGGAGCGACTGTGTGTATATGTGTGTATGTGTGTGTGTGTGTGTGTGTGAGACAGTGAGCGCACATCTGCGTGTTACTGTCTCAATAGCCCATTTCCCTGAAGTCATTTCTCATCTCTTGGATGGTCTTTGGTTCAAGGATGCAGGCTCATACCCTAGAGTGGCTTCTTTTTTTTTTACCACCAACACTAAACCACTAGAAAATAAAGCTGAACTGCCTTTGTTTACTCACACAGTCTCTGCTTCATTAGATGGAACAATGAGGGAGGTGACAGTAAAGACAGACAGAGAGTGGCATGCATTTGAACTCAGGATGTGATGAGCATCTGCAGGATTATGCATCTTGGTCTGATGAGCAATTCGGTCACCTTGCAATTTTCCCGTTCTTTGTCCCCAAACGTTGCATCTGTCCAGCAGTAGATACTACTATATATATATTCTACTGCTGATTTACTTCTGAATTGGCTCTAACATTTATCAAACAGTGGCCGGTCCTTCTCTGAAATGACTGAATACTGGAGGGGGAAAGTTACGGCACCTGCAAAAGCGACAAAAGCAACAAGTCCTCAAACACACACAACCTACGTTGAACTAATAGTTCACAGATGATTACGTTAACTAGTACGATCCAGGGGCCATTCTAAAAAAGATTAAGGGATGCGCCGACACCAGACCGAGTACAAGTACTTACATTTGGGTACTCGATCGATACTGAGTACCGATATGAGTACTTAAAGTGGCAGTAGGCAGTATGTTTTTGGCATCATTGGGCAAAAAATCCATAATAACCTTTCAGCATATTGTAATTCAAGTCATCTGAGAGATAACTAGACTTCTGCACCTCCTCGTGGCTCTGTTTTCAGGCTTTAAAAATCTAGCCCGTGACGGGAGACCTTGGCCAATCACAGGTCATTTCAGAGAGAGAGAGCGTTCCTATTGGCTGTGCTCCGGCTGGTGGGCGGTAAACAGTACACTACAAGATGTTTGTGATTGACAGGCGGCTCTCATAGACGGCAGCTGGACAGCATGCTCCATTTCTACCTACTGTAGCTTTAATAGTAAGACATATACACTACAAAGTTTTACTGTAAAACTGTTTAAAAAATATGTTTTGAATTCCATACTTTATTTGAACGAAATTTAAAGGTTCAGAGAGTCATGAGAGGTTGAAAAACGCACTCTACTCCCACCCTCCATCATCTTATATTAATACTAACAATGTAGCCATTGCTGGCCGTCAGCTGTAGTCATGTCAGACCACAACAAAGACATGATGCAATGTGTGGATAAGGCCGGCCAGACCTGATTGCTTCTCACAAATGGAGACAGAACTCATTTTCTGTTGTGATGGATTGCAACAGTAGAGGCTTACAGAGAAAGAGGCCGTGGAGGGTGTCGGACTTATGATCGACCGAGTATGTAGCTTTGATTAGAAAGTATGTAGCTTTGATTAGACCCCATGTTAAACCATCCTCGAACAATGACGATCATTGTACTTGTACATACAGTACTGGTGCTGTACAGACAGGGTCTGTGTGGCAGCTTCTGTCGGACAAAACAAGGACACAGAGTGTTTCTCTGATTGCCTCTCACACATGGAGACAGGACATATTTTATGTTGGGAGGGATTACAACACCAGGTTTTTGTTTCTGTGTGTGTGTGTGTGTGTTGGGGGAAAATATAGAACTGACGTTGTTATAAGTATGGTTGAGAGAAAGGAAAGGAATTTGGAAAGGTTTCTTAAAAACTGCAATACATTTGATTGCTTTTTTTTAAAAATAGGCAGGGTTCAATCAAT
Organism: Helicolenus hilgendorfi; assembly: GCA_916700815.1. Lineage (NCBI taxonomy): Eukaryota > Metazoa > Chordata > Actinopteri > Perciformes > Sebastidae > Helicolenus > Helicolenus hilgendorfi. The sequence goes on along the minus strand of CAKALG010000212.1, from coordinate 9,866 downwards.
ACATTCTAGTGGGTGGAAGAGAGGAAGGCTGGAGGAGTTAGTTTTACTGTAAAAGTGTCAATAGCCACAAAACCATTTCAATTGTGGAAAGATTGTTTTCACAGGCCTGCTACAGAGCCAAATCATTAACAATGTACTGGTAATTTCTGTAGAACTGATTGACATGACATAAATAGTTCTGTCTGAAGCTTGTAGACCTTGATTTTGATCCAAACGTGCTAGTGCTTTCTAAGCATACAAGGCTTTTCATTACTGGAGATTTACAGAGGAGTCAAATTAGAAGAAAAGCAGAAAAGAAAATGGATTTTCTTTTATATTCATATACTATTTGTGTGTGTATTGAAAAATATTTCTGTGGAGAGAGTCATTTATATATAAATCACAAAATACATTTGTGTATCCTTGTACAATCCTTCTGTGTGCGTTCATTGACACTGATCTGACTCCATACTTCTGGGCTTCTTTCAGATTTATAGATTTTAGTCATCCTTGTACTACGCTACTGTGCTGCTTATAACAATGGAATCACCGCTTTGGCTGTCATGGCATCAGCTAGCTCTTAACTCTGGCGATTTTTTTCTATTCCCTGTTGCCTTCCAATCACTACCCCACCTGTCATTCCGGATCCAGTTATTCTCAATATCAAAACCAGTCACCCTCAGTGTTTTTACTCACTTTATATCCCGCATACCCACCAACGCTCCTGCTACTTATTTCCCGATCACCCCCATTGGGATATACTTACCCATTTCCACATGCTCCCTGCCAGATCGTCTATTGCGTGAGAGACCGTTTGGCTCGTGCACAAGTGCCAAATTTTGTGCTGACAGAAATGTAATAATGAGCATGCTGGGTATGCATAGCTCTAATTATGTTATACACAAAGTTTACTCTGCGTAAACTTTTATGACTAAAGCAGCTTTTATCTCAAACATTATATAAATGTACTCTGGAGTGTTGCTGATGGCTGACAGGTTAATACTCACCTGTAGTTTCAATTTAGTCTGTAATGCTGTAGGACTGTGGTTTGGCAGAATCCATTATTGAGCTCAGACAGTACAACAAATCACATGTCAACCATATCAAGGAATCAGTCACTGTTGTTGAAACAGGCACTGAAGCCACACTACAGTCAGAAGAGTTATGTGAAGCAATGACTTGAAACCAGCATGCATGCCTGAAAATACCCTTTAAAGCTCAAAAGCTCTTCCATGCATGTATGAATAAATTGCATCGCAGTAGATTTTATAGAGCTTGATTGAACATTTCCTCACACTTTTCTGTCAAAAACTAACTTTCTGCTGCTCTCGTTATTGTTAAAAGAGATAATATATAGTCTACAGTGGCGGCAGAGAGCTGGTCCCAAGTTGCCAAAGGCCACGTGAGGATTACACAAGCCTCCAAACCAGACAAGTTGGCATGCAATCCTATTTTTAAATGTGCCCTCAAGTTTTATTTTTAGTATTTCTGTGTAATTTGGGCATTAAAAATGTTGAGTCACATCTGATTTATGAATAGCAGAAGTCACACGCACATTTTGTTAATCTGCTTTTCCCCTCTCCCAAATCTGACGCAAGTCAGGAAACTTAAATAGGAAGCACAGCGTTCTGTTTAATTCCCACTAGAACTGATTTTAATTGCAGGCTTGAGCAATGCCCTCCAAATAAATTCCATTCTGCTGCTCTTATTAAATTAAATACATTTCAAACAGGGTAACTATACACATTTTATACCCCACGCTGTAGGCTTATGGCTGTTGATGACCTGAACTTAGATTGAACTCCTAGTTTATTTTAGCTCTCAATATTCTAAATACTTCAATGGCCAAATGAAGTGTCTGTTACTGCAGTTTCCTTTGGCAGTCAAAGAACTTGCTGAAAAGGGCTGATTTGATTTGTTGGGACATTTGGTAATCGCTGTTTGTTTCGACATGGAACAAAGATTAGTGTGATTACCACTTATTAGGTACACCAGGGTTAGCATTCGTTAAAATAAAATATGAACCTTTTTAATCCGTTACCGGGTATTTCCTGTGCCTGTACTTCAGTGAATGTTAAAAACACTACAATTACGAGAGCAAGAAATCCTTTAGTTCCCCAGTGTAATACTTCTCCTTGGTGCAGCTGTTCGTCCTGCATACTCCCCGACTCACTGATGATAATACAGATAACAATAGACCAGCATGGCTTGATGTCTGGAATACTTAATGTCCAGCCTGAGTGTGTTTGTTGGAAAAAGCTGACACAATCTTTCTGTTCCACTTTGTCTCCTTAAGAACATCCAAGGGAATGGTGTTCACAATCACATTCGGTAACATACAGTATGAGGGTTCAGTTCATTCAATCATATTTTCATTTAGTGGATCCCAGTTTTCATAGACTACCATAACATATTACAGTACATTGCTGCTGCTGTAAATTGCTTCCTAAAAAAGCTTACTTAGAGTCACCCCATATGATTGATTGACACAATAGCACTGCCATGGTTCAATATGAGACCCCCAACGTCACTATTGGGTACATACAGAGCATGTGTGGTACAACTAAAAGACAGTGTGACCACATTTAAATAATAAAATTGTGAGTAATAACGCTATAATGTGCCAATAATGTGTTAACTGAGATTAATTGGTGCATATGTGTAGGCTTTGTTTTGTTAATGTAATTTTTTATATTAATCTGCATTCATGGGCATTTATTTAAATCCCATTGTTGGAGATTTTATGGTATATTATACTATATGTGGGCTGCCTGTATATGAGGCTAGTAGTCTAGACTGTGCTGTAAAATGTTGTGGGTAAACATATTGATGCTGTTTATTAACCCCAGGAGGAACAGGCTATGTGGGGGTCGGTTGGCTGGAGCTAATCCCAGCTGACATTGCAAGTCTTTGAAAGCCCAAACTAACACAGGGAGAACATGCAAGCTCCACACAGAAGGGCCCAAAGCCAGATTTGTACCTACAACCCTCTTGCTATGAGGCAACAGTGCTAACCACTGCACGGTGCAGCCCAATCACCAAACACAAATAAAAAGATTCATTCATTGATTCATGTATGAAGGGAACGAAAACACTTCTCTTCAATCTACTTGATATTAAGTGGCTTCAGACTGACCTTACTGTACAGCTTTTCATTTCTGTTACTTTTGAACTTGCTTCTGGTAGAAAAATACCTTCTAATCTTTACAAACTACTTTATAATTCAGACTCTCCTGTCAATGAGAATAATAGCATTGCTGACAAACCTGTGCAATTGTTTGGCCTTTTGGGTTAAATACTTCACTCATAATCAAAGTTAAAGGGGTAGTTCAGATTTTTTGAAGTGGGGTCGTATAAGGTACTTATTCCATAGTCAGTGTATTACCTACAGTAGATGACAGTCGGTTTGCCCCCAGTTTGAAGCAGACATGAGTACCAGCATGGGAGCTAAGCAATGTTCTGCTGTGGACGGGGGCTGCAGCAAAACGTATTTTACCCACCTAAAAAAAATGACTTTAAGCATTTGCTATATTTAGAACATTTTCACCATTACCTTGCCCTCAGAGAGTCCTTTCCAACGGGGAACTGAAGCTGTTATCTATGCCACCAGACTGCTTCGACAAAAATAGTCATTTTACCTTGCAGAACACGGAAGTTGCTGGTCTAGCGCTGCCTCTATCGGTTTGTTTGTGTTACAAATACGATTGGCTGCTGCCCACATCCAGAGCAGTACATTGCTTTGTTTCCGTGCCTGTACACCTGTCTGGGGGCGTGCCAACCGTCATCCACTGTAGATTATAAAATGACTATGAAGTACCTCATACAACCCCACTTCAAAAAAATCTGAATTATCCCTTAAGTAAGTAGCCCACACAACACTTAACCTTGGGTTATTCATTCAATTAAAATCACAAATTACAGTTGAAACCAAATATCATCAAAACCTGTGAAACTTGTCATATCAGTATGAGTGGCTGCTGCTGTTCATGTTCCCTTTTTCACACAGTAGGTGGGGGGGAAAAAAGCCTCTTCTTTGCCAGGAGTCGGTATGCAAAATCTCTCTGTGCAGAGCTAAAAGTGTCTTGAAATGTTTTCATGTTTTCTTTTTCTTTATTTACAGCTCCGTGTACGCCGGGTAACACGTTCTCAGTGAACATAATCATAAAGCATTGAAAACTGATTACTCCAGTGTGACATTTGAGATGGAGAGCTCTCCCTGCTGCCGAATATGTTTGTGCGATTGCTCTAAATCAATGAATATGTTTGGAGCAGCCAATTTCCTTTATATCATAGCGAGCATGCGTCAGTGGCCTTGGGGTTAATTTGGGCAACACTTGGGCGCTGTGCTGCTGAGCCACTAACGGACAATAAATGGAAATGAAGACAGCTATCCTATTGCACATTTAAAATTAACACTGCTCATGTTCCTGAAGGGACTCGGTATCTTGTACAATGGCTGGATATTAAAGAGGAGCAAAGGATAACATTTATATAATGGTACTAATAATGGAGCTGTTTGGAGTCAGATGTAATGTTAAGGTTGATCAATCTCTTTTAACCATACAGTCCAATGGGAATGACATCAATCCATTGACTGTTTAAGTGAGGCATGCACGTGTCCCAGTTGGTATAGCTCGCTGTCTGTATATCTGTGTAGTTATTTCTTTCTTTATTAGGATCCCCATTAGCACTAGCATATGCATTAACTGTTCTTCCTGGGGTCCACACACAGAGGCCCTGTTCAGACCTGGCATTAGATTGCATCTCTACATGCATCTCCAGTGACCACTCGTGATCTGATCTCACTTCCCCGCTCTATATGCAGAAAAATACATAGTAAACACATGTGAGGTAATATTGCAGGAATGTCAGTTGTAATATCCGACATATTCGTGAGTTTGGGTACATTTTATTAACATCAAAATAAAAAGTTATTGTACTGACATTCCTCCGAGAATGCTGCCTTTGCCAGGCAACATCGGCATACAGAACTTCAGAGCCCGGGATGAGAGCAAGCGGAAGCACCGCAACAAAAACACTGCCATCTCTGACAATATGATAATAATGCCTTTTGCGTGCCTAGTCTGATAGTCTGTAGATATGCAGACTATAGATAAGATATAAATTTAATAAAATACAGTTGTACCGACATGATACAGTAGAGCACAGAAGCAGTTTCCATGCTACGAGGCAGACAAGCGCTCACGTCTGCCTGTCTTTTCAGATGAGGAGTGGCGTTTTGGTGGCGATCTGGATCATGATCCGCCTTCAGGAATTTTTTTTAATAACTCCGCTCAGCCTGTGCATTAACACCACAGGCTTTAGGACATGCGCAGTGTAACTGATGAGTCTCTTTCCTTCTGTCTGCAGAGAGGGGGACAGAGAGAGCGGAGGGAGGGGGTGACACATGTAGATTTTTTTCACATTAAACTGTGAAATTACAGTTGAGTTCAACCAAAGCACACTTGGTGATTGTTGGAAAGAGTAACGACGACGGTTTAGGTGAGCTTTATTTTGTTTCTGTCCAATTTGAATGAAGTGTTTTACGATGCTCCGCTACGTACAGCTGATCGCAACATAAACAAAAATACAGGTGGATGATGGCGCAAGCTGAACGGAGAGGGGGGCGCAGGTCTGCGCTCTCCGAGTTCCATTCTAGTTGATTTTAGTTCTGCTTTTAATACGTCGCAGCCTCATCTTCTGATCAGGAAACTGACTCAGATGACTGTCTATCCTTTTATTGTCAAGTGGCTTTATTCCTTTTTTCACCATCTCGGATTCCAGATCCATTACCACAGTTACACCACAGGGCTGTGTCAGTTCACCAGTCCTTTTTTACTTTATATACAAATAAATGTACCAAGAGCCGCCCAGGAAATCTCATATTACGTTTTTCAGATTACACTGTCATCCTCGGCCTGCTGCACAGGGACACAGATCCCTCATCATATTTCACTGAGTAACACAATTTTGTTCGCTGGTGTGACGCCAACCATCTCATTTTCAATGTGAAGAAAACTGAGGAAATGGTGCTGGACCCGAGGTCAGTGGGGGATCATACTGCAGTATTCATTCATAATGAAAAAAATCAACCAGGTTCGGAAAGCCCATGTTGATCATTTGTGTTACCGTTTACCGCAAGACTGTATTTTTTATATGTATTAAGAGAGCTGGACACAGTGTTGGAGGCGGTGCCCGTTCATTCCTATAAAAGTTGCTCAGAGGCGCATGATGCCAAAATGGCTCCAAGTGGAAAAGCACCCTGATCTTACGGCAATCTTCCGCATCCATGGAGTTGGCGCAGTAGCGTCTGCTCGGTCACGGGGTCACAACTGTCACGGTGGGGTCACAACTTGATAACTTCGCCTCTCAGCCCTCGTTCCAGCCTCGATCTTGGTCTCATTCACATGAACAGAGGAAGGAAAATATCTCTGGATTCAGCTATTAGTTCATTTTATAACTTTTAGAACCTAATGATTTAAATAAGGGCTATTCAAGTGTTCATACTTGGAAGTTGATTCACCTCAAAAAAAAATTATCCGCTGAGTTGCAGACTTTTTTGGCCCAATAGCATCACGTGACGGACACTGAAGTTGTAGTACCGCCGTTTGGCCACTACGAAAATTGGGCTCAACGACCGCCGCTCTTCCTTGGGTCTTGCCCCTACCACAATCTTTTCCTCCTAACCTAACCACCTAGTTTTGTTGCATAAACCCAAACCACCAGTAGGGGCGCTATTTTAGGAAATGCTCCTGTGGTTCGTATTGCAGCGTAGGAACAAAGGACCAATGTGGTCGTATGGATTGGAGGACCTGTTGGGTTCTTTAGCATGTTTTACAATTCCCCTTTTCAGTAAGTTTTCAAAGTTAAAGTAGTCGTGAATGTACAGAAAACAGGTCACCTCTTGCTTTGACAGACAGTGTAACTCACCAGTGTAACTCAATGTACAACACATGAATAAGCTTTTAACAATCATTACCACTCCTGACAGACACGTATCAGCTCACGGTGGCTTTCATGAACACTCTGCCGGCACTTCATCTCACTTCTGCCTCACAAACATCATTTAGCAGTCCAATGTGAAAGATTTCTATAGTTTAAGAGGAAATCCAGCCTGAATCGTTGCCATATGGAAGCAATAAGCTGCTTTGAAAAGGCTTTAATATGCCTCATTCACTTCACTCAGTTCTTTAAGGAATGCTTTCAGGTGTGTTATTTCATATCAAGTCTGACTATTCTGCACTCTAAAAGAAGAGAAAACTGCACTAAGACGATTATATTTGATATACGGCTGTCCAATCCATCATGACTAAACCTGTTAGAAAAGAAAACTGAAAGTGTTTGAATAGCAGAGGTGCTGTCTGGGAAAAAAACCCCCTCTTATTTCCCAAACTTCTGAAGAATAAGAATGTCTCATCTTCAGAAAGGTGCATGTGTACTTTTTAGTGAGATTTCATTGGGCTTCAAAGAGTTAGGGTCATAAAACTGTGTGTTGTTCTTTACATTATCATAACAAAAAGGGGGTATTGATATGACAGTTGTGTTATTCTTGTAGCTTCTGGGAACACTAAAACTCTCTGAAGTGTCAAAATTATGAAAGGTGCAGTCATAAAGTGGTAGATAACAGATTTTTCTCTCACTTTTGTGGCAGTGGGTGGTTATGGCATCTATTTAGCGCTACAAAACTGTGCACATACAGTATGTGAGTGTGTGTGTGTGTGTCTGAGAGTCTTATGTCTGGTAAAAACACAGACAATGCTGAATTCCATGACAGGTCTTTCTTTATTTAAAAAAAACAACAACTACATAAAGAGACAGCAGAGCGTGCCTATTTAGCATTTTTATACCATTAAATAAAGAATAAGAGAAAAGACAAGATGAAGATGCCATTAAACACAACATCAGTCATTTATAAAAATTCATGTTTAATTTTTCGGCACAGTCACTACAGTTTACTCAACAAAATTGTGACAAATTTCTCATTATTCACAGCCTATTGTATCTGCACTGCACTGTTAAAGTCAGACTTATCTTGTTTTGTTCTTATTTATCTCAGCTTCAGTTGACCCTTTACCATCTGTATGGGATGCACCGGGCTTTCAGCTAACTCCAATGTAAACCCGCCCGTGGCGCTGTTGGAGGGTCAGAACAACTTGCGCAGTATAACAGCATGGTAGCCCGTACAGGGGCGGGCAGGAGGGTCGATGGATGGGTCAAACATACAAGACTTTCAACAAGGAGACCTCTGTTTGTGGCCCAAAAGTAAAGTAAAAAAAAACGTAATCTATAAAGTATAAGTTTACTTAAAGTAAACTTATACTTTATAGATTACGTTTTTTTTACATATCCTAAATACGTATGTAATGATAGTCTGTGGAAGTCCAAGTAGTGATGAGGTCAGGGTGGTGGATGGGTCAAACAAACACATGAATACAGATTAGATGCTCAGAGCAAGTGCTTCGAAAGTCAGGTGACACAGTATAAAGTGACGGGTAGTGGTAGGTGTCAGTTGCAGCACACAGGAGACCAGGAACAGTTGGTAATGACTTTTAATGTCAAAGTCAGTAGGTACACGGCAGGGCAGGTAATGGTAAGTGCACAGTACAGTTCAACAATCCAGCAGTGAATCTCCACAAAGCCTCCGACTACCCTGTGGGTTCAGCGGGCCGAACCGGAGCGAGAAACAGGTGAGATGGGCGGCGGCGTTTGCCCTAACATGTAGTCGTGTCATCGTGTGTGTGTGTGTGTGTGTGTTTTGTGAGTACTGAAGAATTCATATAATTGTATGGCAGTTTTTGGACACAGACATTTTTTTGTCCTCTAAGGACATCAGTGCAACTTACAGGGGATCCACAAGGGTTAACTTTCCCACAAAGTCCTGCATCAGGACCTTCCTTTAAGTAATTAACAAAAAGTCTTTATGCAAACGCACCTCTCTACTGGTTAAACTGATCTTTGACCCCCAGGAAAGGCAAGTTGAGGGTTAAAGAGCTCTAGCTATAGACTAGTGAGGTTACAGTAGAGGTCACGGTAATGCATGGCTTTATTGAACTTATAACCCCTCATAGTCAATATATTGATCCAAATCCATGTATGTCATCAAAGTAACACCCTGTTGTATTTCACTGCAGGCTGTTTAAAACGCCTCGTGCTTTGCTCGTGTTTCAGAGTTTTTCCTTCACGGTTATTTATTGAACTGTCTGAGGTTATCTTAATCATATAATGGAGTAAGTTGTATTTTGCCTTTAAAATAATCAAAGGGATTAGTTAAGTGAGCAAGGTTGGAAAATAATATTGAACACTGAGTCATTTGTTTTCGGCGTGTCAGAATCACACAGACAGTAAACGAGTCAATGTGCTTTCTTCATTTCTTTTTCCTCCGGGTGCAGATGTGAGGAGCTGCTGATCACAGCTACAACAGTTCAACAGCACTCCACGGTAAATGACAGTTAAAAGCGTGGGCAAAAGCAGTGCCATCCACAGCAGGTGCTGCAGCCCACACACACACACACACACACACACATACTCAGTATTAGAAGCATAATAACACAAAAATGACTTCAGTTTCAACTAAAGCGGATGTAGAGCTGCACTCTCACACATCACACGGAGTCAGCAGACATCTGCTGAATGGCAGCTGGGGAGGGTGTGTGTGTGAGAGAGGGAGTTGTTGATGGACAGTTAAAAGAAGACATCACACGCACACACTCTATGCCATTGATGTAAAATTAACTGTCAACTCATTTTGGGATTGGACCTCACCTCTTTAATGCTATTAAGGAGCAATTATTTTATTCGTCAATTTTCATACAACCTGTGAGGTATCGCTCGGGCCAGACTCAGCAGTGCGTGACAGCTGCCTCGCTGAACCGATGCGTGTCCCACGC
>CAKALG010000211.1:0-19325 GCA_916700815.1 Helicolenus hilgendorfi | reverse complement strand
ACCGACACGACTCCCATTCACGGCAGCTGGCCCCATGACACTAATCTGATTCTAGTCTGGGAAAGAGGCTGTTTTGCGCCCACCAGTCTCTGCTAAAACAGGAAATGACCAGCAGGGTAGGCCATTCTTGCGTGACTTGCAGGGTATTGCAGAAGAACCTGATGAATATTTTTTTTCCTTTCAGCTCCTTGGGTGAATCTGGACACACAAAGACAGTGTGTGGGTGCCATTTTTCTTCTCTCTCTCTCTCTAAATCTAGCATCTTGATTCAGTGTTTTTCAATAAGTGGACTTATTTTAAGTAATTAATTTGGTATTCGGGTGCTCAAAGAGCTTAGAAAACTGATGGGTCAGTGCTGTGGGGCTTTTGAATTGAAAGGTCTTTTTGAATGCTGGGCGAGTTCCAGATAAATCTGTAAAATGTAGAGGTTGGTGAAAGTATTTTTTTCCTCTAAATTGACTTTTTTGCAAATCCAAAGTTCCATTGAAAAGCTCCTCTGCTTCGCCTGGCGAGGGCCTTTTGCCAGTTTTTCCCACATTCAAAAAGAAAGACCTCTGCCCACGTTGGCAACGATGCCAGCTGATCCCCGGGTTTTGTCCTCATCATTACCATGACTTTGTTTCGGCTGGCATGTTTTGACTGGCTAATAGTGTAAAACCATCAGGGAACACTGGCTATCCTTTCAAAGAAGCTCGCCCTCCGACCATGTAGCTGCGGGGCATGCAAGGTGAAGATGAATTGGGTCGGCTCGCTTGTTTTGAGTCGAGAGACGGGCCCCTAATTGGATATCATCTCACTCTCTTTCCCTAATTAGCACTGCATCGCTTTATGAACTGATATTAAGATGCAGGAGAAATAGTAATTAGCTAAAGGTTATTACCAGCCAGGGGCACATGGACACGGAGCATGCTGGGCAATATAAATATTGCACACGGGTTTGTTTATTTGGGCTTATTGGTTTCACCCTTACTGTAGGTACAGCTTTTTCCACAACAGATGTTTTAGATGCTGATTAGTTTCACCTTGTTAAACTGTTATGTGATGATATTAATTATGTCTCAGATGTAAGAATGCCCTTAACCAGTGGCGAAGTATATCCAGATCTGTTGCTTAAAGCTGGGGTAGGCAGTTTGTTTTTGGCGTCATTGGGCAAAAATGCCATAATTACCTTTCAGCATAATTCAAGCGTTCTTAGAGAGAACTAGACTTCTGCACCTCCTCATGGCTCTGTTTTCAGGCTTTAGAAAATCTAGCCAGGTCATTTCAGAGCGAGGATGCTCCTATTGGCTTTTCTACAAATACAGATGCACCTATACGTTCCTCCAGATGGGGAAAACCTGATTCAATGGCGTAACATCCTGCAGGAAAAATTGCTATTCCAGCATCGGTAACACCTGCCTACACTGCAAAGTAACCAAAAAAGGAAGACAGACTTCAAAAAGTGAGTCTGACAATATCGGGGTGAGAATATGTTGCTCACAGCTTAGCCTTCTGCTAACTTTAGCCGGCTGCGGCTAGAATATGGCTACAATTACGCGGCTACGTTAAGCAGAAAGCTAAACTATTAGCATCATTTTCTCTCCATCTCTGAAATTCCTCGGCAATATTGTAGCCAGAATTGCTGCTATATAACGGAATCAGGATTACAATCGCGATCGGGATGATGTTTGAAATGAATGACTAGCACTTGTACAGGTTGCTTTGTTAAACGCGTGCACGAGCCCATACTCGTTTATGCTAACGTTACCTCTGCTGAAGCCTCACTAAGCTAACGTTAAGCCAGCAGTTCAAACAGGGTTGTGAGGGTTCAAATATGTTTTGAATGTGTGAAATGATAAGATGATCTTTAAGTAAGAAGAAATAGAGTAGAAGAATTATCACTTAATATACTTAAACGTACTTAATGCAGAGAAATGGCCCCTGTGACTGTTCTATTGTATCATTATTGTATGTAGTATTACTTATACATTCATGTTTAAGCAGCATTGTACTTGTTCAAAGTAGCGCTAATTTTAATCTCATGTGGGGCTGGATTGATGGAATGATCATTATCATTATGGATTAATCTGCAGATTATTTTCTTGATTTGTAAAACTTAAGTAAATAATGAGAAATTCCAATCAAAATGAAAACGTGACATCTTCAAATTACTTATTTTGTACAACCAAAGGTATGAAGCTCAAAATCATTCCATGTACCGCAATTTAAGGGAAGGAAATGCTGCTAATTCTAAGATTTTAGAACCTGCAGTGTTTTGTATCTCTGCATGAAAAACAACTAAAACCATTAATCAGTTATCAGAACAGATGGCGATTAATTTTCTGATAATCGTCCAAGCTTGAATTTTATATACTGTCAGGGAGTTAAATCTTTTATAATGCATCAGACTTTAAAAGTCGTCATAAGTTTAAATGTAAAACTTTGAAGGTACAGTGTGTAGGATTTCTAGTTGTGTGGTTGCAGATTGCAACCAACTGAGTACCCCTCTGCTCACTCCTCCTTTTCCAAGACTGCGGAAGGAGCAACGGAAGTCAGGCGGCGGCTGGCGGTATCAGTTTTGCACTCTGCGGCTCACATTACCGCAGTTTCACAAGCGTGTCGGAGAGCTACGGTGGCCTTCAGTTAACGTAAAAACGCGAAAGGCTCTCTCTGGAGCCAGTGTTTGGTTTGTCCGTTCTGGGCTACTGTAGAAACATGGCAAAATGACGGACTCCGTGAAGAAGACCTGCTCCCTATGTAGATATGAAGGGATCATTCTAAGGTAACGAAAACACAATTCTTAGTTTCAAAGCATAGTTATAAATATGATATTCCATTTCTGCTAGTATAAATGTTACATTAAGTTCCTTTAATTTGTAAATGACTATAGCTGTCGAATAAATGTAGTGTACAAAGTATATTTCCCACTGAAATGTAGTGAAACTGAAGTATAAAGTAACATGAAATGGAAATATTCAATTCAATCAACTTGTATTCAAGCACAGCTCTAGAAATAAACATTTTAATTTGCTTTCCAGCGCTGCCCTTAACATAACAAAACACGATCAACAAGTGCATCTGTGTTTGAATACTGTAAAGCATGCGCGTCGCAAAAGGGCACAGTGCTGTTCCTTTTCCTGGTGAAATTGTTAAAGACTCGGATGTGACTTTTTATTCCCAGCAGAGCCGTTTATCATGCTGCCAAGGCGAGAGTGCTCGCGGCTTTGATGCAAAGGTAGAGCCTTCACCCTGATAGGAAGCCACCGCTATGATCGCGACTGACACTGATTACCACATGCATTCAACATCCAAGATTACGGTCATCTCAACACAAACGCACACACGCAGACAGGATGAGGAGACGACAGCAGAGCATCAATATTGTGGAACAGTCTGTTATAGTTACAGAAGCAGAGACAGTCACAGTGTTGAAATCCAGGCTACAAAAACCCATCTGTTTAGTGCTGACTGTACACAAACAATTCTTTTTATATCCTGCGTGTGTGTGCGAGTGAGAGAGAAAAGTGCATTCTGAAAAATTGATTTGATGTTGATAGTCAAAGTCAAATAAACACGCTGACATTGCAATGCGGTTTATCTGTGCGCACACATTCTCGGGAACGCGCGCAGAGATGAAGAAACGTTTGTGCCGTTTGTCTTTGCATCGCTCCATCCGTCACTCTTTCTTTTTCCTCTCCTCCTTTTCAAACACTGTGGGGCTCAGCTCAGAGCATGCAGTTTTCTAATCATCCAAAAGAGGACAGTGTGGAACACGTTGTCATCTCCAGGGAGAATGCAGAGATGTAGAAACTTTGGGGATATGAAAGTGCCAATGCAATGTCCTGGGTGATTGTGTCATTTGGTTGGACTAAAAAAACAACAAAATAGATTATTGTTAACTAAGTGAAATTGTCACTTTTGCAAGAAAGAAATGTATCTAAAGCTAAAAAAGAAGATATCACCACCAGCTTCCATGACAGAACAATCCATCCCAGGTTTTTTATTCTCTTCTGTTGACTGCTCTTTGGACTCATTTTCAAGTCTGGACAGACAGTGCAGCTGCGATGAGACATTATTACAATAGCGTGTCACTCTGCCGCTGCATATTCGGCAGGCATAAAAATTACTCGGAGGTGGAGGTGGAGAGAGACGGACGGAGAGAGAGAGGGTGATGGCTAAAGACAAAGTGAGAGAAGGCGATTCGGGAGCGTTAGAGGAAGCGAAACAGACAACCGCGTGAAGCTCACAGAAAGAGGCAGCAGCCAGGGGAGAGATGTTGCGTGTTCTGCGGACGTGAGCCGTTCTGACACATGGGTAGCAGAGCGAACAGGGCCGACACAATGGAGGGAGGCAGAGAGCACCGGGAGGCAATATGATTTACAGTAGAGCTACAGCCTCTTCAGGTTTGCTGTGTCTCCACTGCCCAAAAGCTCAGTAGGGATTGCATTCATTCAGCTGAATGGAGCCCTCCCCAATTCTCCACCCCCCACCTCCTGACTCATTGTCATTGTTCTGTATAGAGGAGCTACAGCAGAAGGTTATTTATGAGGATGGAAGGGGATGCAGGAAGATCCACACATGCTGCTGCTAATGTAATGCAGTAGAACCTGCATGATCAGCAACCACTATATTGCAGCTTTGTCTTTGACAACACACATTTTCAACTATGTGTGTGAAATGCCTGGCCTGTTGCAAACACTAAACGTAAAATATTCTCTGGAAAAGATGCTTCATTTGTTGTCTGCCGAAATATCAGATCTTGCGATTCACTTGTAGCAACTTTATTTCACTTTTTTTATGGTTCTGTTTTTTTGGGTTCGTCAGTCCGTCCGTCTCATTCTGGTGAACGCGGTATCTCAAGAACGCCTGTAGGGAATTTCTTCAAATTTGGCACAAACGTCCACTTGGACTCGAGGATGGACTGATCCAATTTTGGTGGTCAAAGGTCACTGTGACCTCACGTCCGTCCCATTCTTGTGAACGTGTTCCTCAGGAACATCTTGAGGGAGTTTCTTCAAATTTGGCACAAACAGCCACTTGGACACAAGAACGAACTGATTGATTTTGGTGGTCAAAGGACACTGTGACCTCACAAAAAAAGTTTTTGGCCATTACTCAAGAATTCAAATGCTAATTATGACAATTTTATGCAAATGCCTAACAGGATATAATGATGTAGTGATGACATTTTGGACAAAAATGGATGTAAACTGCAACTTGACTGGTTGGCGGAGGCATACAGCCATAATAATTCTAACTATGGTTATGTTTAGGCATTCTCAGCACTGGGCTAAGTTTATAGGGGAAGATCATGGTCTTTGTTTAATAAAGAAAAAGTCTGTTGCGATTTGAAGCACGAGAGACAATGTGTTAACATTTAACCAACACCACAGTTGTTCACTGACCTTAAGAACTTTGTTGCCTGAACCTGTGCCAAAGTCCTGTATCTGTACATTTTGAGGTACTTGTTAGGCTTATTTATACTGCTACTCCACCACGTTTAAGAGGGAAACATACTGCATTTATTTGACAGCCTTAAGTTATTCTTCAGATTAAGAGTTTCATGCAAAAATGTCCAATCAAGTTCTGAAATATGATGCAGATAAAACCACCCAAAAGTATGTAGAAGAGTTAAAAGACTAAAACATTGACTATATAAAAATGCTGCTGCATCAGTAATGATATTTAAATAATATATATGATAAGTAAAACTGTGAAAGGGGCTCCTCTGCATAATAACATTTATTTTTTGGTACATTTAGCTTGTAGTAGCCTGTTTTACTTTGATTGCAATATATTTACGTCTAATGGAGTATTTTTATACTAGTACTTTTAGTTAAGTCAAATATGTCAATACTTCTTCCAAAACTGTTTGTGAGTGGAGAAAATTGACTTTGTGAATCTGACGTGGGGTCACTAAGGTGCTGCAAAATTCTTACTTTCGTTTTGATGTTACCAATGGAAAGCACCAAAGTCAGGAATTTTCTATTTCTATACATGGGTGGCTTTATCTTACTGTATGTAATACAATTCAAATGCCCAATGCCATTACTGTTTGGTGTCTTATATTTGAACAATACTGTAATTGTAGAACAAACAAGGCCAGCGAGTGATGGGTGAACACAGCAATAGATATCCATTCCCTGGCACACAGTGCAGCAGCCACATGGTCCTACTTTAAACACACACACACATTCATAATTCCACAATCTTGCAGAAAATGGGTTCACTGAACATTCATACATGCATGAAGTGACAGACCTGACAAACATACATGGCAAGTAAATTGGTAGCCTGCCAAGGGCCCTCAAGTCAGAGATTAGTACTGATATAGCCCGACGTTGAATATTGCTGGTGTTCCTGGCAGGCAAGTCATGTGTTCATAACGCTACATCATGCCGCTATCACTGCCCTTTCAACGACTAATCAAGCAATTAAAGACATCTCTTGCAAACGGTACTGTAGCTATGGCAACGCCAACACCGCAGCTCCATGTGGACAGACCCCGGCGTCCTCGGGAGAAATCAATACGTCTGTAATCTGAAGTTGCTATACACCTCCTCCTGCTTTAAGGCTGCAGTATTGAGTTATGGGTCCCCAGTAATTACTGGGAGTGTGACCTGGAGCTAACACAAGTTGGTTCCCAAGGATCTTTGGTTTGTTTTTTGAATGGGTGGTCTGCCAAAGTAGAGTGCAGGATTTACAACATTTAACCTTGCGTCTATTTGAACGTTGATTAGGTTTATTTGGTGCCATGAGATTGAACAAGAAACAAGCCAGGTGAATGTGAAGTTGATATTATAGACGAGAAAGAAAAGGTGTAGTACTACCAAGTTACTCTTTCTTTTATAAAACTAACACTCAAGGTCCTGTTAAATCTCTGAATAAACCATTGCAAATGGTTCATACTTTATAGAGGTGGAAAACCTTCAAATAAGTCAGCCCTGATAAGAATTCATAAAGCAGACACATTTAACAAAGTTAAATGGCACCATCAATGCATTGTTAATATATGTAACATAGGAATTAAAGCAGCCGATTAATAATGGATTCACCTTTTGAAACCAAAAAGACAGCCCATAACAATCGTTTTACTGAATATGAAGTATGATGGATTTATTTGGGAGCTGTCGGTGAAAGTGTTTTTTGACAGTCTCCAGCGTATTTCTTTGATATCCTTATATCTGAGGTCTACTTTGACTTTTTTTGATTATACAATTAACCCCATGTGGATATGAACGTTCATTAGGTTTATATGGTGCCACGAGATTGAATGCAGGTTATTTTTGAGGGGAAATCTGATAGCAATAAACACACTGACTGGCATAATCCCTGCAACAAAATACATTTCCATTGCATGGAATTGGTGATTTGCTAGACTTTGTATCAAAACATACAACTAGTGGGCGAGTTTTAACAAGAAATAAGCAAGGTGAATGTGAAGTTAACATGTTCAAAGAAAAAAAAAGTGTAATACTACCAAGTTAGGTTTTAAAAAACTAACACTAACTGTTAAAACTCTGAATAAACCATTGCAAATTGCTCACACTTTATAGAGGTAGAAAAACCTTCAAATAAGTCAGCATGATAAGAAAATTTAAGTTAAATGGTGCCACCATGCTTTGACAAGATATGGAACATAAGAATCAGACCAGCCAATTAATATTATCTTTTGAAACAAAAAAGACAGCCTATAACATAATTTGAACACTCTCTTTTGTTTTACTGAATATAAGATATGATGGGTTTATATGGCTACTACAGCTGATTGTTGCAAGACGATGAAAGGGTTTTTTTTTTTACAGTCGTCTGCATATTTCTTTGATATCCTTATATCTGAGGTCTACTCTGACTTTTTTTTTTATTGCAAGGTTGACTATTTTGAAAACATTTTAAAGGATCTAAAGGATATAAGTAACACCCAGATACCTTTGGTCTTTTATATTTTGTCTTTTTTCCCCGTCCTCTGAAGATGTAATAGCCTTTTTTTATGCTTCTGCGTGGGCGCATTTCCATTTCAGTCATGGTTCATCTCGAGCAGCTGCTTAAATCAACAATAAACGCTAGTCGTCTATCTCTCTCGATCTTTCTTTTTTTCTTTTTCGCAAGACAAATCTCACGTTTCCCCCGCTTGACACCCGCCCTCGAACTCATCTGCATCCACAGACAGAGACCCAGCCATGCAATCTCACAATATCTGCACTCTCTAAGCACAATCTGCTCAGAGTAAATGACACCTGCTAGAGCAACATAAATACATCTGAATGGCCCATTGACAGAGCCGAGGCATTTAGGCGCCTGGATGGGCTTGAACTGCAAAGCTAGCGACAAGCTCGGGCGCGCGAAACGCCAATTCCAGCCTCTCAGATCCGGAGGAAATGAGTTGTTTATGGTAAATGAGGCTCTTAGCAGCACCCTCAGTGTTCAATATTGATTCAATGAATCGGATTTGTAAATATGAGGAGTCGCGTCAGCTTTTCCGCTCTGCGAAACATATACCGCCACATAAAAGAGCAGCTGGAAGGAGGAAGAACAGTGAGGCTGAGTGCTGGTTTGTATCGGTGTGTGACAACGGGGAAATATAGGCAGGTTTTATTTTAGTGTTATTGCTTTGATTGATACACAATACTAATTCACCACGCTGCACAAACTAATAAATTCCTGGGTGCTATAAATATGGGTTATTTTCGATGGACATTTTATACAATACCCATATATACCATTTTTAAAGACCCTGAAAGTTTCACAAGTAGCTTTGTAGTAAGATAATGGGGTCATGGGTGAACCTGTTCTTTTTTTTTTTTTTCTCTCCAAAGCAACAGTAATGGTTATGTCACACGAGCCTCTTCACAAATTCACAAAAAGCGTCTGAACTCAGACACACACCGATGCTCCAGATCTGACGGTCACCTAGAATTTATTCACTCAACCCAAAGTGTCTTTTTTAATTGCATGATACTGAAAGCAGTGATGATGGCTTCAGCTGGTTATTATTTAGTCATGAATATTGAGTTTGCAGGGGCTTTGAACCCATGAAAACAGACTACATGTCTTTAAAAAGTGCAAATGTGTGCGAGAAACCATATACCATACAAAAGTATAGAAAAAAGAGTTGCTGCCTCACAGTTGTATTCCTCCGCCAACCAGGCAAGTTACAGTTTACATCCATGTCTGTCCAAAATGTCATAATTTCATCATTTTATAGACATTTGTGTAATATGTTCATAATAAACCGATGTATTTTCATAATGTGGTTTGTATGATATCTTACGGAAATTAATTCCATATCTTTGTGCGTTCTACAAATGTCCAGCAACAATTTCAATTTCTGCATGTTACATGCATATAGTCTTTTCAAAATAAACCTCTGGCTTAGGCAACAAAACTACATAGTTAGGTTTAGGAAAAGATCGTGGTTTGGGTTAAAATAACGACAGAAGAGGCGTTAAGTACGGAAGTTAAAAGATGAATAAATCAACGTTGACTTCTGGTTTCACACGAGACACGAACACCAGTCTCCTACGTTGATTTAAATATGAATTACAGTGCATTATTTTTTGTATAGCTACGAACGGTGTATGAGAACAGCCTGAATAAGCATATGAATTCTTGAGTTATGGCCAAAAAAGGTTTTGTGAGGTCGCAGTGACCTTTGACCACCACATTCTAATCAGTTTATCCTCGAGTCCAAGTGAATGTTAGTGCCAGAGAATGGGACGGACGTACGAAACAGACCAATAACCTGAAAACACAGTGCCTCCGGCCATGGATGTCGCCGGCGTGGAAGCACAAAAACAAGAAAGAAAACCCCACACAATTAATACACATAATAGACAATTAGTGCAACATTTAAAGAAAGTAATTCTAAGTGTCCAAGCTTCCAAGTGGAGTGGTGGATTTTAACTTCAAAGTTGCAGAATCTGAAAGTCATGAACTGGAAACATTGTTGCACTTGAGCGAGCAAATCTTGACTTCAAACTTTTATAAGCAGTCAGTAGTAAATTCTTAATGTTAAAGTGATAAGCTTTTGTTTGAAAAAGGAACGCGTCAAAGCCCTCCTCGAGGCAGCAGAACTGTTTGGCAATTATGGAGCCGAAGCTCTTAAAAGGCGTAGAACAGCAAACTTGTCTGTCGAGTGAAAGGAGTATGACAGGGTCTCTGATAGTGCCAGTTTATTGGGGAAATATGAGGAGTCACCTGTTTTACAACATGGCGGGGCCCCTTGTGAGCAACCCCTCTCCGCCTTGATCAGCGCACGCTGAACTCTTGCACTCCAGGCGAGGGAAGATACCACTCACCACTTCAAGTCATCGGCTTTGAAATGTGGCGCCCGCTTGTGTTGCTTTAATTTCGATCTCCTTCATTTCTCCGCAGGAAGAGTGCGACGTGAAAAGAGGGACACTAGGATCCATTTCAAATTTTAATTAGGTGCCTTTTGTACGTCTAACAGAGATACATTCAGACCAACATTATCCTTTCAAATTTTTTTAATTAACAGCTGCCTCTTGGTTTCACCACATCAAAAAGGTTGGGGCTTGTGTGTGTGTGTGTGTTGCGAGTGTAAATGTGTTTGAAGCTGTGTGTGTGTGTTTTTTTTAAGAGCAAAGGTGCAGAGGTGTGCACATTTTAACGCTCAGCATGTAGGATGTATGTCAGGGAAGTTTGGGAGGGGACACTGGAGGGGGGGCTTTTCAGATTGCTCTAAATTTTAAGGGCGTTTTTTGATTTTTATTCCTTTTTCTGCTCGGTTGCAGTTTGTCACAGAGGGAAAAAAGAACACACATTACAGGATTAAATTAATCTGAATGTAGCATGTCACATTTATGCCAAAGCGTATTTTCAGATGATCGGTCTCTTTCTCATTTATTAGCCACACAGGGAGTTTGCAAATATGCTTGATGCAGTTTATGCAGTGGCTACAATATAAACACAGTAAAAAAATATCTTGTCACATAAGTAAAGCCATATTTCTGCTTCTGTCTCGAGGTTGAAGGAAAACAAAAGCAAGCACAGCGACGTCACATCCATTGCTTTCACATGAAAAAAAACATGTACGAAGTCGACTTCGAGCATATCAATCAACACATGTTCCGCCGCTACCGCGACGCGCACGTTGGCTGAAAATAGTCACGTTAACAGGCATCATTCTTACCTGCCAAAAGAGTGCGTAGGATATAGAAAATGTGTTGCATTGTCTTTGTCAATACATGCTGACAGCCGCTCTGAAGAAAAGCGAGAGAAACCAATTCAGAAAGCGGCGCCTCCCCGAGATGCTACAGACTCGAAGCCATAAATTGAGAAAGCAAAAACATAATGGAACAGCAGTTGCATTATCTTGGCTGAAATCATGCGCTATGTCTGTAAGTTGATGAGATATAGTCTGTATGTGTGAGGGGATTGTCTGAAAAAGTTATCAGCCGTAGGAATAAATTGATGCTTTTGGGGAAATGCCACCGAGTCGGTGCCAATAACTGAAGGCCAGAGGTTAAAAACCTTTGAGACACGATGAAGAAAACCAGGTTTCTCATTTAAAGGATATTTCAGGTATCAGATTACTACTGAAAGCCAAGAACAAACAACTTAATGCATGTCAACAAGCACATATTCAAGCTGAACTAGCCTTACCTTGGCTTTAATCTGTAAACTAGGACTGTCTGTACCAAAAGTTTGAATCTAGAAAGTCAACGGCGAAATAGAGCCCGATACTTAAAAGGATGTTCCTATCAGAACTTGATATTTGGATATAATGAACTCATGCGTTTACCCGAGGGTGCAAGATAATTATAGACCTCACTATTCCTGACTCCCTTCTGCACCAGCGGGAGATTGACTTCATTAGGACATACTGACCAAAAGAAAATGGCTGACCTTTCTGGATATCCCTCAAAAAAAAAAAAAAGTAATGTCTTTCTCTCCCTCTAAATTTACCCCAGCTTCCTAATTAACCTTGTGCTTTAAAGCAATGGTAGAAAAGTTAGGATATATTGATGAAGCAAATGAGAATGCATACTACAAAAAATCTAAAAAAGGAAATGTGATAACCAAATAATACTTTGACCAGCAGATAAACAGACCGAGATGTAGAGTGTTTGTCCAGTTTGAAGTATTTCTATCCCTCTATATAGCTTCCACAACTTAAGTAGATACCCTGCATGTTCAGCACCCAATTCCACTGTTATCAGCTCATTTAATGTGCATTATCAGTCGTTATAAGCCTCATAAATGTGGGTCAGTAGGGGCCTACTGCACCTACTGTGTTGTAAAAGTGGAAGTGAAACTTCTAAGCAACAAGTTCTAACACGTTATAAAACTGAATTACGTTTTGAAGAAAAAAAACGGCTTGTTTAGGTTTAGACAGCAAAGCCCCTTTGTTAAGTTTAGGGGAAAAGATCATGTTATGTTAAAATAATTACAAGTGAAAGTGAAACTTAAGGTTGTGAATAAAAAGAAAACATATTGTTGGTTTCACACGGGTTGCAAACCCTGGTCTCCTGGGTGAAAATGTTGCCCCCAACCTCCACCCTATATGGACTTCAATGCTGTCAATACCACAGCACCTGACTTCTGCTTTTGCTCCTGTCATAATTACTACGGTCGCTAGAGGTCGCTCTCATCTTCATTTGTTTCTTCTTTTGGCGATCGCCCATGTGAATCGATGATAAAACCTACTATTGGATGTAGCAGGCCCCTTCTGACCCATATCTATGAGGCTTATAATCACTGATAACAGCCATTTAATGACCTAATAACAGTCTTACTGGCTGTTTCACCCAACAATTATTAGCATATTGCAAAACTTTTGTTGAGTCTAGTCTCTTGAAGCACTAAAAATAATGCAGTTTTTTTTTATTATGTATAGCAACTACAGTTTTCTAACAGTTTTAACTAGATTTATATATCAATAGTCTATATTTTAACATTTGCAGTTATCTGAATATTGTTATTGTCTTGCATTTGACAAACTGACTGATTATACTTGGCAGTTAAGACGGAGGAACCATCTTCTCCTTAAATGGCCTGGAACAAAAAAGGATTTTTTTTAAATGTACCATCAGTGTTACAATCAACACCATTGCATGCCCAAAAACGACAAACAAAATCGTTGTTTTAAGTTCCTAATGGAGGTACTTTGAAAATGCATTCATGTGATTTCATATGACTTTCCAGCTTAGGAGAAAGGGAGTCAGTTATGAGCTGGTGTGGGCAAAGAAGAAAAGAGCTAAAAACACACCACAAACCAGCTTAGTGGCATTGTTAGGATGGAAGCCAACTCTTTGAAGGCGAGTCCAAGTTGGCCTTAACTATAGGGGCTGGTCAATGCGCAGGGCTTGTTCAGTGACTTTCTTCTAACCTTATAATCCCACATGCTGCTGTGCACTCTCCCATTGACTGAAACACCATTTTTATTCAATTAATCTTTTATCACAGGCCTGTGGCTGTGTTTTCAGTCCGTGCCAAAAGTGTAGTTGTTTAGGTCCTCCCTTAAATCCGGGCAGCAAATAGATCTCAGCTTTGCCCGGCTGTAATGTCCTCTGTTTGGAGCCTGGTTGCTTGTGGGCAGTGCCAGGCGTTACACATGGGGGATATGGCGAATCTGCATGCAGTCCAGAGGAATTAGCATCCTTTTGTACATAATTGTAAGCTTGATGCTTTAAGGTTTGATCCTGTGTGCGCTGGAGCAATGGTTTTAGGTCAATGGTGCGGATGGGTTTCAAAGACTGTGATTTCTGTCTTTTGAATTTGTCATCAAAGCTTGACAGATATTTAATCATATCTAATACAAAGCACATCAACCACTTGGGGACACAGGTGACAATTGCTGAAAATCACTTATTTTTTTAAATCAAATTCTAATTAGTCAGAATAAACAAAAAGGGAAACAACAAATGTCTTTGAGTTTTCACTCTTGTTACAAAATTACATGCCAAAATATACTAAAATGTAATTCAATAGTAAAATAGAATCAGGGAACTAACAGTAATGTCAGTTATAAAGTAAAACTTAGTTAGTTAGTTAAAATTACCTTCCATACAGATATGGCCCTGACCAATTTGGTGGCCATTGCATAGCAGCCAATTCCACCACCAATCATACAGAAACTGCATAGCTTTCTATCGTTGACATTATGCTTTGCCAATCTTTGTTAGGCTATTGTTAGGTATCATGGTGTTGGCGTTTTTAACATAGTGTAAATACGTGGAGCTCCCATTGCAAAGCATTAAAAAAGCGTGAACCTAGCGGTCGTCGCGGTTGCTTGCCAAGTATTTTCTTTTTCTTCCCTCATTTGGGGCGCCCCTAATGATGGATGGCACCCCTAGCTATCGCCTATGCTGCCTATAGGGGGCCGGCTCTGCCACCTTAAGCTACTGGTCATACCAGACCAAGTAAGGTTTTAGCAACAAAGTCATTGAATATATAACATTGAGTTGGGGTAAGATTGTGTAAAAAAGAATGACCTAGTCTTGCTTAAAACCTGCGTTCATTGTTTTTTGTTGGTGGCTATAAACACAACATTGGCGTTATAACTTTAGAGAATGTGTAAAATAACAGTTCCCTATTGTGAATACATCTATACGTCTAATAGACATGGAGTGATGTTCACTTGGAATCATGTTTCAAGGTCTTGACCATTGTAAGCTCAATCATCAACCAGCTTTTTGCTCCATTTTGGGCTCCACCCCCTCCTGAGGCAAATATCTGTCTCTTTCACTGTTAAATGTTCCACTATGTTCTTTAGCTAGCTGTTAACTTTTATCGGCTTGCTGTGTGGTTCTCGCCCGGTAGGGTACAGTTTATCAGAGTTTTTTTTTTTTTTCCCCTAAAATAAGCTGCATGCTGAATGAAAACACTGAAAGAGAACCAAAACTGTAAAGTTATGAACCATAAATCCATAAAAATAAAAGGTGCTAAAAAGTAATTATCTGTGGCTTCGTATTAACAACACTTTTCAATAAAAAGATTAGTGCGGCAATCATAAAGATGATAATCTACCCACTGTCATGTCTCGAACCTCTCTGCGACTGTGACATACTTGTCTGCTAGTGCTTCCCACAAAACCACTCACTCTCTACTCATATTTTATACTGCCTGTCTTCCCAATGTCTACGGGATAAACCTTTCAATTCCAGGCACAATCTGCATGACATTCATGCCATGTGAAGGCTGTGGTAGGAAGGGGTTCAAAAGTATGCTAAGGGGGGAGTGTTGGGTTATGGCTCTGTACGCTCCCAGCGTTCACCCTTGTTAGCCTTTACCAGTTAGACAATGCCCTGATGAAACATGACAGGACAAGCTTTCATAGCCATGTTGGGGCTAACACTTTAAAACGCTCGCAACTGCACTGTTTTGTAGCTCTTGCAGGAAAAAGAGAATTTTAGATGGCCACACACTGAGGCTTTGTTTGCCAGCGGTACTTGTAGGAATAGCGATAATAAGAATAAAAACACCATCCAGAGATGCACTGCAAGCCCAAGAATGAGCGATTGCAAAAAAAAATGACAAATGCTTTTTATTTGAAGTGAAAATCCACCCAAAATAGAAGTCCATGTTGTGCCAGTGATCTCGGAAGAATATTCAATATGGTGAATATTGAATTATTTGTGAACATAAACAATCCCAGGAGGCTCGAGTCTGTGATGCCACCCAGGAAACACAACCTGCAGATGATCTATTTATAATAATCTGAATTTCTGGAGTCGTTCAGAAAGGCCTTCTCAGCTAGAGTTTGTCTCCTTCTACTGCTAGCAGATAGAAATGACCTCAGGTAATGTCACCGTGTACTCCAGTACATCCAGATCCCCATCATTTAAAAAGTCAAGGCTGATAGTGTTCCTCTCTGACGGTATTGTTTGCCTTTGTGACGATCAGGGAACAGCGGGGAAGCTCACAGGATCACCTGTGTGTGTGTGTGTCTGTGTGTGTTTAAGGCCATGTTGGTAGCTGAGCAGCTGATTGATATCATAAGTGAACCATAGGCTGAAAGGTCCCCCAGCGCCAGATGAAAGGCAGGATTAACAGAAGAGGGGTTGAGCTGCGATGAGCGCCGGGAGTGCATCGGGGGAGATCAGATGAGGAAATAATAGAGAAGGGTCCCTTGCCTTCAGAGATGGGGCAGACGCGCAAGCCGGGGCTTATATGAGATGCAGAAGAGTTTGCCGGAGATTGAATGATCTGTTCCAGAGAGTTGGCAGCTTTCCCGGCAACAGTTCCCAGTCCCTCTGAAGAGGAGGGGGAAAAAAAACAATCTTGATGGTGAAGAAAGATATTAGAATTAGGGAAAAAAAATAGGAGCAGCAGGGTCAGCAAAACACAATTACCCCGGGTTTTCCTTTACCACAATCTGCCACTTATTCCACCTCTTGATCATTAGCTCCAAATCCACAAAATGTAGAATTTTGCTAATATTTCATTAACGGTGTCCCTCTCGTCTGCATATGTTCTTCAGAGCCGTGCTTGTTGTTTGTCCTCGAGTCACAAATAGACTGATCGTGATGCACAATGCGATTTTTAAATCAGCTAATAAAAAGAGGCTATGATTGGTGCACACGGCGGCCCAGAGCTAAAAATCCCCAATCATGCAGTTTGATGATGAGGCAGAGATCGCTATTGATCCACTCGGGCACTCTGTTTCCCATTTGCCCACCCACAACAGGGACGACACGCTGCCACCGAAGTGGGGGCATTTTACGATTGATTGCTTAATCCGGGAAGGGCTCGTCGAGGTTCATCCCAAATGAAGCACTTTGTGTGTGGTGTGCCCTTTTTTTTGTTTCCATGGCAAGTCTCAGAGCTCAAATAGTTTTTTTTTTTTCTCTCTGTCAGATATGATGTAGATAAAGTGGACTTTATAGAGTGAGTATGGTGCTGTCATTCCGCCATGAAACAATGATTACATAGGACACTTCAGTTCAGTTATACACAGATATACAACAAAAGAACCTCACGGATAGCCGAGTCAAAAAAGAAGATGAAAAATAACATAAAAACCAAAAAATAAAATGAAAACATAAAATCTAGATGTTCTGCATATAATAAAGCATGACAGAATCAAAACAACCAAAGTGACATGACTTATTTCCATCGTGATATTGGAGATTTAAAAGGTACGTTTTAGATGTTTGTTTTGCTGCACACAAAAAACGGTGACTTATGTTGCCAGCAAAAAAAACACTTGGATATAAATACAAAGATATAAATCCCAAACATTTTAATAACCATCATTAATAAATGGTAAATTAACAATTAATTCAAGTTTATTAGTAGTTATTTTACTGTTTAGCAATGAAATAATAATTAACAATGTTTACTAATTATAAGTAATGCTATAGTTACTTTGACTATTTATTGTTGCTCGCATTGTAACGTTTTATATACTTTATTAGTATTTGTTAATGATTACCTATTGATTATCTATAAACATAACATGGATGGATGAAGCATATTTGTAACTCTTTCTTAATGGTTAATAATTGGTTTATAAAGCATCTCTAAACATTATTTGGATGGATATTATAAAGTTGCAACTGATGATTATAATATCTTGTTAAATGGTTAATAAATATTTTGTAAGGCATCTATAAACATTATTTAGATAGTTACATACTTGGTCAATGGTTAAAAATATATTTCTGATCCATGTATCTATGTAATGTTTATAGTCTATAGGTTAAAAGTTTACAAATAAAACATTAAACTGTCTCTTATCAGTTGTGATACAATATATCATTTTTAAACAATGATTCCATATTACACAAACTAATGATGAAATAACTAATTATAGTATTACTTATAATTAGTAAACATTATTAACCATCATTTCATTAACAGTAAAATTACTAAATTCTTAAGTTTATTTAACTATCAACATTTATTATTGATGGTTATTATAAAGTGTTACCCCCAAATCATTTTCCATTCATTCTTGGACACAACATATAGTTCTCCAGCATCAAAACAGGACGGAAGTAACTTTCAAAAATGATAATTATTAACAATAAAATATATGTCATCAACCGCTTTAAGTAACAGGCTTCAATGTATTTCTGTATTTATTAATAGAGACTTTGTGATCGAATCTGTTGCTGTTTCCCGCTCCCACCAAGTCTGAGGTGAATGAAAGCAAAAGTCCCCTTTGCATCTTAATTGGCGACACATCCACGAGTCATGCTGTATCTTTACTTCACTTTGGTGGTGTTTTACAGAACATTTCCCTGTATTTAATGTTCCCCGGCAAAAGGCAAAAAAACAAAAAAAACAACGACAGAACCCACCACTGCACCACTAATTGGCTGCATGAAACATTCAAACAAAAGTTTAGACACTATTTTGCAGAAAAAACAGGAAAAGATTAACTAAGGCACTTTGTTATTCAAATTAGTCCGTGCCGATTCAGAAAACATGCCATTAATGATGTAACCAAAGCAATGCTTTGTTATGGCCCAGCTGCAGTCATAACACAGACAAATGCACCACACTGTTTTTCAATTATTTTACGGAAGTGAGAATGCCCTATAGCGGTTGTTTTTTTGTTGTTCCATTTTGATGATTATGATGATACAAGCCAGGAGAATGTGATAGTTTGCAAACTGGCAGTGATTGTATGGGGAGCTGCTGGAAACTGCTCACAAGGGAAATAGATGTGCGGAGAGATTGTGTGCTTGCCATATTGAGCTCCTGTGCATTCGTCTAATAGTTAGAGCAGTTGTTTTTTTTTTTCTCGCCGTGCGAAACTTATCATCGGATATCTGCGCCCGCAGCCGCAATAAATCCCAAATAAGTGTGTGTTTACTCCATTGTGTTAGCTTCCTTTACTGATATACGCCCGCATTAGAATGGTTTATCATAAACAAAAGGGAAGGAGGGCATGCGTAGATCTTTTTGCCACTGAATAATTTACACAGTTTTATATTCACACCGTTGTTCTCAATCGAATGTGTCTCTCGGTGAATGTGCGAGTCGATTTGTGCATCAGAAAATAAAAGCGGGGATTGTTTACACTGCTTATATTCCATGTTTTCAGTCCCAGTGTTTTCTATCATTGATGTAAAAAAACCCACATAAGACTTTGGCAAAACTCTAGTCAGAATCCCTGGAACATCAGCTTTGGCGACCCTATTTTACCCTCACAGATATACACTCGAGTTCTAACCGTACTGCGTCAAGTTATTCTTAATAATAATACAAAGAAATGTGGCATTTTGTAGCACAAAACAAATTTCCTGTCCATTATTGCGCCCATTCCCCTTTCTCTCATGCTGTTCCAAGTGTGTCTTATTTTCAGCTCCTTCCCACGAGAACATATCTTGTGTCCTTGACAACCCTGTGCTGGTTTCTGGGGAGGTGGAGGG
>CAKALG010000210.1:0-17403 GCA_916700815.1 Helicolenus hilgendorfi | reverse complement strand
TGACAGCAGGCCTCCTGTCAGGCCTCCCTGCCCACTGTTCCCTTGTTCCACCCCCTCCGAGCTCGCTGCATTCACACAGTCGCATGCATTGTCCTGGGATGAACTGCAGCAACATGGTGGTCAAGCAGATCTTGTGCAGTGTGTGCAATCTTTATGCACTGTTAAATCCATACCTGTAACTGTTTCTAGTTTAATAAGATGCACAGTTCATTTTTGTCTGTGGTGTTATCTTCATCTGCACTGTTTTTTTTGCATAAAATGCTGAGTGAATTTCCTATGAAGACATCAGGAAGTAGTGGTGATGAGGTGCAGTGTCATTACTATAAAGTTTTTCATATTAATATAATGTTAATAAGTGATGATCTTATGTTTAGTAATGAGCTCTTCGCACATACCGGCGATACCGTCGGCAAAAACGTCACACTTTCATCTTAATTTGAAACAATCCCCAGGGGAAAGGACAGACGACGGACCACATGTCTTATACTGCAAGCAATACCTCACTTTTTCTCGTTAAGTGCCGTGGCAATTACTTTGATGCACAATTTAAAATGATCACAACTATTATAGAGGGTAATGCAAGAAGAGTGTGTCTCATTGATAACAAAGGAGCAGCGTGAGTTATGCCTTCAGGGGCCGCGACTCATCACTTAATGGCGGGTGAATGGTGGGTCTCAGACATTACTATCTAAAACACATCCTTCCAAAGACTGCACACTGCGCTATCCATCATGCAAATGACATCATAAATGGTAATAGAAGATTTGAGGGCTTCCTTTACCTGAAATATACAATTCCTTAGATCTTGTTTTACATCTTTTATCTCTAAGGTGTCTCGTGGACTCTAAGAAATGAAAATTAGTATTCAATAGTGACGTGCAGCAGTCATCTCTCTGTCTGTCACAGTTTTGACTGTCACAAATTTTCTTTTTTGCGACGACGTCTGTCAGATAACTGTCACTTGTCTGTCAGCCATACAAATAAACACATAGATAAGTAAGCATGGGCGGATTATGAGACCATGGGCCCCAGGGCACAGGCATGCAAAAGGCCCCACCACCTCTCCTACATAGGAGCAAGACACGCAGACTTTATAGCCTCTTTTTGTTGTTGTTTTGGGTCTATTAGTAGTCGTTACACATCTCGCTGTGGTTGTGTGTTTCTTTGTAGTCATTTTGTGTATCTTTGTAGTTGTTTTGAGTCTATTTGTAGTTGCTTGTGTCTCCTAGTTGTGATTTTGAGTCTCTTTGTAGTCAATTTGTGTCTCTTTGTTGTCATTTTGAGTCTCTTCGTAGTTGATTTTGTATTTCATTGTAGTCATTTTGAGTGTCTTTGTATTTGCTTTGTCTTCTTATAGTTATTCTGTGTCTCTTTGTAGTCATGTTGTCTCTTTAAGTCGATTTGTGTCTCTTTGTAGTTGTTTTGTGTCTCTTTGTAGTCATTTTGAATCTCTTCATAGTTGATTTGTGTCTCCTGTAGTCATTTTGAGTGTCTTTGTATTTGATTTGTGTCTCTTTGTAGTCCTTTTGTGTCTCTATGTAATTGATTTTTGTCTCTTTGTTGTCATTTTGAGTCCCTTTGTAGTTACTTTGTGTATCTTTGTAGTCATTGTGATTCTGTTTGTAGACATTTTTAGTCTCTATGTACTTGCTTTGTGTTTCTTTAAAGTCATGTTGTGTCTCTGTGTAGTTATCTTGAGTCTTTATAGTCATATTGTGTCTCTTTGTAATCATTTTGAGTCTATTTGTAGTTGTTTTGTTATATGCCCATCATAGTGAGAGGTGACTCATGTGTCACACCTTTTTAGCTCGCAAGTTTAGTGCTCCGACTTGTGTGCATTAAAATGATTTGGAAGAATGTCATATATGATTTTTGCACATACAGTATTTATTGTCTTCAAGATAGCTGAAGTTACATACATACATACATATAGGCAAACAAAAGCATGATATTAATTGCACATTATGCCAAACACAAATGACTGACACCATAAGACTTCCATTAAATTACATGACAGAAAGTGCTGCAATCAAATTAAAAGCTAATCGATGTGATTTATGACTACTGCAAAACGTACCACAAGGACACATTTGCACAACGACACCATTTTGCCACCTCAGATGCATTTGTTACACTTACAATCAGTTCCCCACAGAACAGTAAAGATTGGAATTTCCCATATGGCCCAATACATGACAGTTAGTTTACGTACTCATGTGCTTCAGTCTATATATAGCAAAGTTAAAAAATCTGTAAGTGCAGTTTATTATATGAATATGCTCCTCTCATCAGCTCTATTACAAACTGTGAATTTTAATGTCATATAGATTTAAGGACTTTTTTCAATGTAATTTCGTATTAACCTGTGCATTGCCACAACTGTGTGATTTTTCTGGAATGAATTTTAAAAAGAGAACATGTGTTTTTAAATGTTTTCGACAAACTAGTCGCTAAAAGCAAAGCATGGAACCATCTATTGCATATAAGCCCAGTGTGTTAGGTCACAAGAACAGAGAGAAGTCACATTAAATGTCTGTAGAAAAGGTTTCACACTCATATTGCTATACTTGTCAAGACATGTTTATGACCCAAAAAATATATGTATATCTCAACAACCTCACCTTTGACTGTTTCAAATCACCACTTGTTCAACTACCTGTCCACTGTCCGTCTTTCTCTCAACTTGCTTTTACCCTTCCAGTCACTTTTCCTTATATTGTAACTTCTAAACAGTAACAAAAAAAAATGTAGTTAAAGTACTTCAATAAGGGTTGAAAGGGAAATGAGACAGAGAGAGAGACATAAAGATTGAGTAAGAGCAAGAAACAGAGAGGGAGTCTGTACAGGGAAACTTCACTGTTTGTTTTGGTTTCATTTGGCCTTCTCAGCTGCCGGAGCAGCAACGGCTGGCTCTGTCTGGACCCCGGCATCTGTCGAGTTACGTTTCTGACCCTGGAATTTAAAAGTGGGAAAGAAATTGTAAATGTTTGCTCATTACAGTACTGTACTAATCTTTTCTTTAAAGACCCATGTCATCCATGTCAGCCAAATCTGTATATATTTAGTGCAATTGATTTA
The DNA here is from genome assembly GCA_916700815.1 of Helicolenus hilgendorfi. NCBI lineage: Eukaryota > Metazoa > Chordata > Actinopteri > Perciformes > Sebastidae > Helicolenus > Helicolenus hilgendorfi. The sequence goes on along the minus strand of CAKALG010000210.1, from coordinate 14,325 downwards.
AATCAGCAGTGGGTAGAATTGGAGCAAATATGATTTAAAAAAAGTTATTTTTATAAAACGGTTACTATATCCTGACAGTAGTACATGAGACAGGTATTCTGAAAAAAATCATGTGCCTCTGTGTCCTCCGGTGCTCCTAATGGCATGTGCAAGATTTCCCAGACCGGAGGAAAACAACCAATCAGAGCCGAGCTGGAGCCTTGCCGTCTCTGAGCAGCTGTCAATCACTCGTGAACTCCGATCAAACGGTCAAACTAGGCAGCGCTGAACAAATATGAATCAATATTCTGTTGCTGTAATGCCTATTTCTCACCTCAAATGTTTTCAGAAACATCTTGTAATGTTTGTGACATCTTGTAATGTTGTGTTTGTGAATAGCAAGCACCGCCCACCAGCCAGAGAAAACTTTCTCATTTTACAGCTAAACAGTACACTACAAGATGTTTCTTAAAACATTTTTATGCAAGAAATAGGCATTACAATAACAGAATATTGATTAATATTTGATCAGCGCTGCCTAGTTTAACCGTTTGATCGGAGTTTGCGAGTGATTGAGCGCTGCCTCCATTGAAAGAACAGCCCATAGGAGCGCTCTTTCTCTGAAATGACCTTTGATTGGCCAAAGTCGTCCGTCATGGGCTAGATTTTCTAAAGCCTGAAAACAGAGCCATGAGGAGGTGCAGAAGTCTAATTTTCTTTCAGAACACTTGAATTATAATATGCTGAAAGGTTATTATGGATTTTTTTGCCCAATGATGCCAAAAGTATTCTGCCTACTGCTGCTTTAAGTCTCCTATAGAAACCTTGTTCTTGATGCTATATGTGGGGAACAATTTCTAACTTGAGGTTTTCGTTTTGCATTTCAAAGTACCTCCTCATTTTATCACTTGTATTGTTTCATTAACCTGCCCTGCTTGCAGCACTGCAATGGAATATTGTGTCCTCTGATTCAAGTCAAACTTATTAACTGCCAGTTATTAAAACCAAACAGTGCAAAACAATTCACATATCCACAAACAGGAACCACACCTTTAGTTACTACATGAGTTGCTGCTGCCATCTAGTGGACATGAAGCTACAACATATTGCAATAGGCAAGGCCTTTCCAATGAAATCTGATTGAACAGGCAGCAACGTCTATGGAAAAGTGACGCTCGCCTTACCAGAATTTTAAAGAACAGCTGGATGGAGTTCCTTTTCTCCAGTTTCTTAGGCACATTGGCTGCATCGTCTCCAGCTTGGGAGGCCACTGAAGCTGGTTTGTTATCTACAACCGCCTCTGATGACTTGGCTGCTGCTTTGGGTTCCTCCTTGGCTTTAACTGTCTCTGCTGCTGCTGCGGCCGGGGCTAGGGTCGCCTTCTTGGGATCGGCCGCCTGAAAGTATTGCGATGCATAGAGTTGTATCATTACATAGCCATGTCGGATGTGCTCCACTCACGCAGATGGATTTTGAGATGACATCAGGTGTAACATTCGAAGTGACATTAAGATGCATCAGTTGTTAGGAACCAGTGTGTCTTAGTGACTGCAATATTATGAGCGATGGCCCAAGAAGCACTGATGTGTGTTATAATAATAAATGGACAAAACTTCTGCCCAAAAAAGTTGTTTTAGAGCAGGTTTTAATACCAGATGTAATTGATGAAATTACTCTGGTTAATAATGCGTCTTTTCTCGAGAGGTCAGTTTACTGTATTTACCAGCCCGGTTGTTCTCCTGAGGAGCCGAACTCCACTTGTGGAGGCTGCCTGGACTTTTGTGGTCATGTGGTCTAACAGTTCCTCAAATTCACATGAATCTGTTACTTTCTGTTTAGTAATTTCACCACAATTCATATACTGATACAGATATTTTGAAAACCAATAAAGGCACAAGTGAATAGGTTCTTACTTTAGGCTTGAAGAGAGAAAAGAAGGCTGGTTTTGAGGCTGTTTTCTTTTCTTCCTTAACAGGCGGTGGCGGTTCTGGCTTCGCAGCGGCCTCCAGAGTGCTGGCTTTTGAGGGATCCACCTTCTTTTATCAAAACGGCAGAGAAGAAAATACATATCATGAGGTAGGCTATTTTACCAATTAAAGAGATGACCATGATTGAAGCTGACAGAGTAGAGGGCAGAAGCTGCCACCTGTGAAGTGAAAGAAGAGGTAAAAGGGGAGGTGAAAGTCCAGGCAGGATCAGAGCAGAAAAGGAGGTAGAAAAATCTGATAAGAAGCGGTCCCTGTAAGAATAAAGAAGCCCATAACATCATGCACAAAAGAAAAGAATGTTATTGTCTGTAAGAACAAAAGGAGAAGAAAATAGGAAAGAGAATGTGTCCACTGAAGATTCCTCCTTTAAAGGAATAGTTCAACACAACGGGAAATAAGCTTTATTTGCTTTCTTGCCAAGAGATGCGAAGATTTGTACCTGTTTTCATACCTATTATATACTGTATGATGCAGGAGAAGGTTAGCTTAGCTTAGCTTAGCATTAAGAATGGAAACAAGGGGAAAGAACTAGCTTGGCTCTGTCCAAAGGTTATGAAATCTTACGTTAAGCCTGGCCCACACTAAAGATTTTTCAAATCTTAACAGATTTTGAAAATGTGAGAGACTCCACACATAACGACATGTTCTGTTAAAATGAACAGTTTTGTTCCTATAGTGTGGAGTGAGCAACGATTTGGCTAAAACAGCACACCACACACTAACAGATTCCATTCATGAACGAGAGTCCCGACTAAAAAAACGCAAATCTCACAAAATCTCTTGCGATCAAACGTAACTTTAGTGTAAACAAACATGAAGGACGATGGGCAGGAAGAATTGCCGCTGTTAGTTTTTGCATTTGCTCATGCATTAGCTCATGCATTAGCTCATGCATTAGCGGTGGTGGTTGTCCTTCCGCTTCAGTCCGCTTGGTTCTCAATTGGCTATTGTTCTTTCTGTCCTCAGGGCTCCCCATACACAACAGGATATCCGATCATAAATATTGAACATGGAATTTGAAATCGGAGCGGTATAGACCTCCAAGCCGATCGGGGGATGTAAAAAACACTCTTAACATACAAGATTCTCACACCACACCACAAGATTATCTGGAAAGATATTCTTTAGAACGATCAAAAATTCAGGGCTGACCATCGGGAGGGGGGAATCAGGCTCAAAATCAGCTTGATTCTTGCGTGGTGTGTACCCGATGTTAGCGTATATTTTGTTTGCTAATCCAACAAAAAAAAAGAAGTGGAAAGCAAAAACAAAAAGTTGTGGTTTTATTGGATATAACGTGCTCGGACAGAGCCAGTCTAGGTGTTTTTCCCACTGTTTCCAACCTTTATGCTAATCTAAGCTCAGTGGCTGCTAGCTGTTTCCTCAAACTTAACAGACAGAGATGGCTCTCGGCAAGAAAGCAAATAAGCGTATTTCCCAAAATGTTGACCTCCTTTAATTTACCTCATCTTCTACCACTGCCTGTGGTACCTCTTCCACCATCTGCAGGAAATGAAACATTATTTGTTTTCCCATCAATTGAAATGCGGTATGAAATGCAATAAATCATGGACTGACTCATCTGTCATGATGGAAATTTACCCCGTGCAAAAATTGGCGATACAATTTGATCAAATCCTTTAACAAATGAATGAATCAAAACATGATGACAAAAATAATGACTGCAAATGCCAAATTGCGTGTGTGTTAACTGAAATAAATGAAACGGTTATTTTTGGTTCAACATAATATTTGGTACATCTGGTACAACATCATGTCAGAGGTGCCTGTAGAGCGAGGAAAATTAAGAATTAATATTCCCGAGCACTTCCCGCTGATTTACCTGCTCCTCTACAACTGGCTGTGCCACCTCCTCTGCTGTCTCAGGGGGTTCAACATTAATTTCACTCTGAGCAGATGCAAATGAATAACAACATGTGAAAACAAATCTAAGCAATTTAGAACATGGTGATATAATCAGAGGATCAGAAGATTATTTCACTCCCTAAAAAAGACCAAACCCCAAGATTAAGATATCTCCTTAGATTTACCTGGACTTCTACAACAACTGGCTCTGGCTCTTCCACTGGTGTTTCCTGCAGAGCAAAACTACTTTAAACTTTAGATTTAAATTAAGATGCACATGTGAAAATGCTGTAATTTACTGCATATGGCATGTGTGTTGTGACCACAACTGTAATCCTTTAATATCCACTGATATAACATTCCCTGAATACAGCTGAGAAGACTGAGCATGCTCTCTAGTTTACCTGTACTTCTACAACTGGTTGTACCTCTACTTCTACTGCTGGCTCTGGTGGTGCATCCTTGATTGTCTGCTGGATAGTGAGGGAATTATTATTGTTAGTAAAAGACAGACAGGACAGACAGGAAATGTCCTCAAACAAAGAGGAAATGTTTTAATTATGAAATGCTTAAGATGTTAGCATGGCAATGAATGCTGACTAATATGAACTGGTTAAAGGAATAGTTTGACATTTGGGAAACATTTATGCGCTTTCTTGTCGAGGGTTAGATGAGAAGATCAATACCGCTCTCATGTCTGTGAGGACATGACACAAGCATGGAGCTAAGGCCAGGAGGAGGTTAGCTTAGCTTAGCAACAAACATAGGACATTCAACCAGGAGACCGGCGTTCGAGATCGGTGTTTTGTTTTGTAAGTTATGTCAGTGATATTTGTGACGTGTTTTTAAGTGACATTTGTGACGTGTTTTCTGTACCAATGTTACATTGTTTCCACACATACTTTACTTAGTTAACGTGATTATGTTAAGGCCAACCATGACTTTTTTCCTAAACATAACTAAATGGTTTTGTTGCATAAACCTAAGTGAGGGATTTTGTTGCCACCTGCTGGTACTGTACCTTCTTACACGCGTATAATATTCACACTTCGGCAAGGCAAAACGTGACACTGACACTATTCTCTTGTGGACAGACAGGTCTGTTACATGCTTTGGCAAGATACCGGGTTGCTCCCTCAGGAGTCACATTTTTGAAAGTGCAACATAAACCTGGTTCTCCTGGATGAGGTTCGAAGCAGGATACCCTACACAATTGCTGCATGTTTCAGTTTAGAAACAGCAAATTATTCAGTTTCTGCCAACTCCAGACAAACCAGCTCTTGTTCGGTTAGTAACAGGATGAGCCATGGTCAGTTTGAGAATATAATAATCTACTGTACCACTGCTGCTGTCTTGGCCGGGGCATTGGCTCCACTTGCTGAAGCCCCCTTGCCTTTGGATGCCTTGCCACCTAGTTGTACCTCAAATTCACATACAGTATATTTCACACTACGTTATAATCTGATTTCACTGTGGAAAAGTCTACATGAATAACCATCCCTTGTCTTGCATTCTTGCAGTTTGCTGTTTATTTACCTTTGAACGGAAGAACTTGCTCAGAGTATCTTTGGCTGATTTTCCTTTTGAGGACTCGGGTTCCTTTGCGGCAGCTTTTGGTTCTTCTTTTGGCGTGGGTTTGACAGGTTTGGCAGCTGGTTCTCCCTTGATTTCCATTTTCGGTGGCTCTGGAGGAGGTGGCGGCGGGATAGACATTCCTTTGGGTGCTGCGGGCGGCTCAGATACTTGTGCAACCTATTCAAGAGAGAGTAGGTGTTAGAATAATGGTTTGGAAAGGAAACCGTCCACACAGTCACCTTTAACAGCAAACATATTTTAAGATAGACAATTTTATGTGAGGTATGATACGATGAATGCAAAGCAGTGATCAATAGCAACAAAGTATTCATCAAATATAAGCTATTAAAAATTGAATTAGTATGTACAATGCAACATGAGCAAATGAAGTAGCGTTTCTGGAAGTTAACTGAACCCAACTATGCATACTAAATATATCCTTTCTAGGGAAATTAAAACACTTTATGGGCAATGTGCTCACAGTAGTGGTTGCCGCTGGTTGGTTCTCCTTCTGGGACTATTTGGCAACAGAAAAAGGAAGCAGTTAGAGAAATATAATTAAAGCAAACAAAGGTCTTGAAAAAAAGCTTGTGTAGCCGTCCGATAAATACTTTTGAGAGCCTATTGGTTCTTTAGAAATAAAATGCTAATTTTTAATCAGAAATGGATACCAGCTACGTAGCAACCTGAAAAAAATGGTGACCTCTGTTTTTAATACATAATAAATACACTGTATAATCAACTAGTCAAATTATCAACCGCTAGCATTACTGAGTTCACTGATACAGCTCTGTAAACCAAAATAAGCATGATATGAAATGGATATTGAAAGAAAATCCAGTGGATTAGACTGTGGTTAGGCTATTAAATAGGCGTTACCAGTCGCTAAAAGCCCCATAGATGTGGGTCAATAGGGGCCTACTACACCCACTAGTAGGTTTTATCATCTACGTATTCACATAGTAGACAAGAAGATATAAAAGAAGACGACAGTGACCTCTAGCGACCGTAGTAGTTATGACAGGAGCAGAAACGGAAATCAAGCGCAGTAGACAGTGTGAAACTCCATAAGGGGTGGAGGTCGAGGACAATGGATGAGACACAAAACACAGGGTTTTCAACCAGGACACCGGACTTAGCATCCCATGTGAAACCAACAATGTGTAGATGTCTTTGTGTTCAAAGTTATTTTAACACAAAACACGATAGTTTTCCCTAAACTTCTTCTCTAAACTTTTTTGTAAACCTAAAGAAGTTGTAGTTTTGTTGCCTAAAAATAAAGAAGCATTTTTGTTTGTGTTAAAAACCTGACGTTTCATTCAGTTTCACAGCGTGTTAGAACGTGTTGCTTTTAAGTTTCATTTTCACTTTTACAACGTAGTAAGCGGAGTAGGCCCCTACTGACTAACATCTATGGTGCTTATAGTGACTGATAATGCCTATTTAATGGCCTGATAACAATTAAATCGAGTGCAGCATCAAATAAGAAAATGAAAACCATTCGGAATACACCGACGGTGGTTCTGTCATAGTCAATATAACATTTTTTATTTGTGATTTAATGCTTCATAAACATTTGTTCACCTGGACTTTTGTGGCATCAGGAGTAGCTGTTTCCTTTTTGGTTACTTTGGTAGTCACCTGTGTAACAAGGGAAGAAAAATTATCTGTCTTCAATCACTTTTATTCATGCCAGATAAAAACAATTACAAGAAGAAAAACAGAATCCCAATCTTGCGGATGTTAGATGTTAATTTCATATAGCTGGCAATGAAGCTGCAGTGTAAAGCAGAGTCAGCATGTATAGTACTGTAGTTGATGTAACAAGAACAGAAAAATAATTATTTAGATAAGGCGTTCATGAATGCAGACATAGTCCTTTATAGTAAGCTGACTGAGGCACACTGAGGGCCCTGACAGAGCACATACAGTACATGCGCTGTCATTGTGACAGCCATTGTGCTCCGGAGATGGCGTAGGCCTGCCCTCGCTCTATCTTCACAAATCTCAACTTCCAACTGCACAGGCCTCCCTTGTGAGCTCACACTATGGGTTGAACAATAGGCCACCACATTCCCGCATGTTCAGAGACTTGATTAGCATGGGGCTAGGGCAATGGTAACTCTTTAAAACGGCATGCATCCAAAAGACAGCACGATGAAGAGGAAATACAATAGCTGCTTGTTTTTCCATCAGGCACTGTCATCATGGCAGATTTTGTAATGGATACCTTTACTGTCATACAACTCCCCTTTCCACATACCACAACAATAACTCACCAATCAAATTTAAACACAACATCTACACTGTTGAATTTATTGTCACTGATCTCCACATTATCAAGGAAATTACCAAATGTCTTGGCTTCAGTGAGGCTTATAAGTAAAAATTAATACACACATTAACCATTTTTTTGTTGCTTAAGCAGCTGTTGCCTTCAGTTATATTAGGAAATAATAAGAGTGGATTTGTTTTTTCACTTTTGATTACAGCAATTCTTCAATTTATTTTCCTCAAGCAGTCTAATTTTACAAGCAATTAGAAATATCAAGTGCAAATTTCTTAAACCTTTGTCACTTACTAGTGTTTTGAAGAAGTTCATAACTGGATTCTCTTCTGGGTTACCGTCCTCTTGGTTTTCCACAGGTTCACCGTTACCGTTGTCAGTTTCAGGAGCTTTTTCTTCCTCTGGACCCGGGTCTAGAGTCACACTCTCTGGCGACGTTAATGATTTGGTTTCTTGCTTTAGGTTAGCTGTCTCCTATAAACCATCACAAAGAATTAGCCTTTGAGAATTATGTTAGAGCAGCGCAGCTGATAATGCAAGCAGTGAGTGTCTTAATCGCAGCATTGAGATGGGAGCGCAATTCCAGCCATGCCTCTGCCTACTCAGGGCATTGTCAACAATCAGCCTTTTATTAATGTGTGTGTCCCACCCCTCACTCATTGATATTCAACAATGTGTGAGAGTTATGCCCTGAGAAATGTCAGGAAACTCAAATACCTTGCTGTGTTTTGATGATGGGTATCTTTAAATTAAAGAACTGGCCAACTCTGATTTTAAGATCATTCTTAGTAAATCTATTCACCTAAATTTTCCTTCAGCATGCCCTGATTCAAATTTCATATTCCTTTTCAAACAAAGTTACTACTATTACTCTTCCTTTTCTTAAAGTAGGTAGTATTTGTTACTAAATACCAGCGGTGGGACCAAGTCATTGTTTTGTAAGTCACAAGTAAGTATCAAGTCTTTGCACTCAAGTCCCAGTGCCAAGTCCTAAACTTTGAGTTCCGAGTCCTAAACAAGTTATAATGTGCTCTTCATTAAATGTAATGCCATTTATCAGAAGAGTAATGATATATTCAATTTACAAAAATCATGAATGTTTTTTAAGATTTGTATTTATTTGTAAAATAAATTTGTTAAAACAAGTGCAATTGAACTTAATCATAAAAAAATCTGGAGAATTAAGTGTTGACGTGCTGGGAATGAATAGTTAGTTAAAGTTAGTTGATTCAGGAAATGAAGGGAAATTGATTGATTTGTGGCACACTTTTTAAATAACATACTTTTAAATATTTGGGGTTGGGGGAAGGTATCAAGTCTTTTAAAGTCAAAAGGCTCAAGTCCAATTTAAGTCACGAGTTACTGGTGTTAAAATCCAAGTTCAGTTGCAAGTCTTTTCTGATTTCGTCAAGTGGAGGTAGAAGCCATCACATTTGTGACATGAGTCTGAATCTAGACCAAGTCATAAGACTCAAGTCCACACCTCTGCTAAAAATGACCAAAATAATGCTAATAAATAATGAACAAAATCATGAATGAATATTTTAATTTTTCATTTTATTCACCATGTGAGCTTTATGTTGATGATGTATAAAAACAGAGGCAGTCTGCATTATTATAAAACACAAATTATTTTACAATCCAGTTGCAATTTCAACCACATACAATTAAACATATGATATCCTAAAGAGGTAAACCAATGTTTTTAGAAACAAAAATTCCTTCAACATTTTACTGCTGTTCTTCATTTGGGGCCACACAAATAGTGACAGTAATACTGTATCCCAGTGAAGATAGCGTCAAACCACTAAGCCTATATGCTGATTCCTCAACAACTGATATACAGGCTGAGTGCAACCGAACAACTAATGCTTCCATCATTGGATTGGTGTCACTTTGTGAGTCCGGTGTTGAATCTGTTGAGTTCACCCTTGATTCATTCTCTGCCTTCTCTTCAGTATCTCCCTCTGCGATTACCTTCTCTGAAGTCACAAGGTTACATTCAGCTGCGTCAATATTTTCTGTAATTATTTCTTCTACGATCGCCTCAAGAAGGGCATCAACACACGCTGACACAGGCTCCTCTAAGGTGGCAATTCGAGAATCTTCAGAGTTCTCCTCAACGGCAACCAAAACATCACCAGAATGATCATCTTCTGTAATGATTTCTTCAACAATCGCCTCAAGAATGGCCTCATAACACTCTGACACAAGTTCATCTGAAATGGCAATTCGAGAATCTTCAGAGTTTTCCTCAATGGCAGCCAAAACATAACCAGAATGATCATATTCTGTAATGATTTCTTCTACGATCACCTCAGGAATGGCCTCAACACACTCTGACACAAGCTCATCTGAATTGGCAATTTGAGAACCTTCAGAGTTCTCCTCAACGGCAGCCGAAACATCACCAGAATGATCATCTTCTGTAATGATTTCCTCTACAAGTGCCTCAAGAATGGCCTCATAACAATCTGAGACAAGCTCATCTGAAATGGCAATTCGAGAATCTTCAGAGTTCTCCTCAAAGTCAGCCGAAACATCACCAGAATGATCATCTTCTGTAATAATTTCTTCAACGATCACCTCAGGAACGGCCTCAACACACTCTGACACAGGCTCACCTGAAGTGGCAATTCGAGAATCTTCAGAGTTCTCCTCAAAGTCAGCCGAAACATCACCAGAATGATTATCTTCTGTAATGATTTCTTCTACAATCGCCTCAAGAATGGCCTCATAACACTCTGACGAAAGCTCATCTGAAGTGGCAATTCGAGAATCTTCAGAGTTCTCCTCAAAGTCAGCCGAAACATCACCAGAATGATAATCTTCTGTAATGATTTCTTCTACAATTGCCTCAAGAATGGCCTCATAACACTCTGACACAAGCTCATCTGAAGTGGCAATTCGAGAATCTTCAGAGTTATCCTCGAAGTCAGCCGAAACATCACCAGAATGATCATCTTCTGTAATGATTTCTTCAACGATCACCTCAAGAACTGTATCAACACACTCTGACACAGGCTCATCTGAAGTGTCGCTTTGACAATCTCTAGAGTTCTCCTCAACGGCAGAACTATCTGTTTCATGTATTATCTCTTCTGTAACTTCAACTTCAATTGTCTCGACGATGACCACCAGCACGTTATTGTTTGGATGGCGCTCAAGAAGGCTCACACTCTCCTCCAAAGGCTCCTCAGAAACGATATGATTGTGATCAGTCCGCACTTCGGCTGGGGCGACGGTCTCCTCTAAGAGTTCCTCTTGGACTGAATCACAAGGCTCAGACTCTTCTGTGGTGTCCATCAGTGGCACATCTGTAGGTTCCTCGATTGTGTTTGTGGTATCTTCCTCAACCCTTTCTAGCACTGCTCCGAATTCATTTGATAAAGCCTCAATAGCTTCTTCATTCATCTCCTCCGCAACTGTATCAACTGGCTCCTCTGGCATGGCAAGGCTTGCATCTTGTTCTCCAGAAAGGGGCACGAAAGTTGTTGCAAAGACCACTTCTTCCAAAGGGATGCCTTCATCCACTGCAGGCTCCTGAGTAGTGACGGCACTGGATTCAAGTTCTTGAGAGAGGGCGTCAATTGCTGCCTCCAGTATCACCTCAGCATTGTCTTTGACAAAGACAGGACTTGGTTCTGCGTCTTCAACTCTTACCGGTCCCACATCAGCTATCACATCTCCACCAACCTCAGCTTTCTCATCTGTAGTGATATCTTCAGGAATAGACCCAGGCTTGACTTCATCATCAGGAGAGATTAAAGTATCTTCAGGAAGTTCCTCAATGGTGATAAGCTTTTTTGAAGGAGCCTCTACAATGATAATTCCTTCCTCAGGGCAACTATCACACTTCTCGGAAGGTTCATCATCGTGTTTTTCTTGTATTGCTTGTACATCCTCGACAGTGTCATCAGCGCTGACCTCTTCATGGGAAGATTCCACCTTAACTAGCAGTACTGTCACAAGAGAGGCCGAAGGTTCCTTTACAGGGATGTCTTGTTTTGCAGGTGTAGAATTAGGCTCCTCACAAACAACCTCTGAAATTGTTTCCATCGCCATAGTCGCTGGCTCTTCATCTGGGGAAGGAACGCCCTTCTCTTTCTGGACCTCAGGAGCGACAGCATAAGACTCACGGCCAGCTGTTTCAATTGACCCTACGTCAGCTGACATGTCTCCAGCTCCTTCACCATTGTCTTCAGTAATGACTTCTTCTGCACACGGCTCTGACGTGTTTATGGCAGCAAAGTCAGTGGATTGAGGATCAGGGGCAAAAACCGCCTCGACACAATCTGCCACCACTTTAGGAAGGCTGGACAAGGCGTCCAATGGCACGGTTTCCTCAATATAATTTTCCTCTGCAGCTATGTCATCTTCTATAATGGATTCTTTTGGGTTAGATTCTGGTTCTGCATCAATTTCTGGCTCAGTTTCCTCACGCCCATTCGCGCTCTCTTTCTGAAGATCGTAGTTTTTGATGTCAATAACTTCCACCCGTTCCGCTCTGAACACTATATTCTCATACACAATGTTCTCCATGACCAATTCTTCATCGATGATCCCAGCTGTCTCGTTGTCTAAGGGTTCCTCATATGCAGTGTCTTCAACAACCTCGTCAGCAATGACAAATGCCAACTCATTCAGCGGATCTACTCCAGTTGCGGCCATCTCGATGATGACTACCTCTTCCACGAGGCCGTCAGTATTGGTGGTTGTATCATCATCACCCTCACAAGTTTGCGTTGAAATATTGGCTTCAATTTTATTGTCAGTTTGCGTTGATATTTCAGCTTTTTGATGTAGAAATTCAAAGTCCTCTTCGTGCACAGCGACAAACACGGTGGCAGCTTCCTCTCCACTTGAGGTCGAGTCCTTTATCATGAAAATCAACATTTATCTTTAGATAAAATAAAAAAAACAGTTTTTTGTTTCCGGGACACATATGAAAACCGTGTGCTTAATCAAATTGTGACTGAGACAGCAGAAAAATAAGAAAAATCTCTCAGTAATGCAATTGTTTTGTGATTTCAGAAATTATTTCTTTCTCTATTGTTTTCGATTTGTTTTTGCAATGGTTTATGTACTGCTGAAAGTGGCTTACTTGACTGACTAAATCAAAGTGATTTTAGGCAATTTGGCAGGCAGATTGTTTTATAGATTAGAAAACATTAAAGGATAAGACTAGCATTTTTCTATATTCCCCTTACTGTCAACAAATCCAATGAAAAGACCAGAACCAACTATGCATTAGTCCCTTCTCTCAATGCTTCCTGATTTCCCTACCCTCCTGTCTGTAACACTTATCCCAAAGACGTAAACCTTCAAAAATGGCTCAAAAATATATAGCTTATTTTTTAATAAAAGAGCTAAATAATCTTCTAAAAGAGCTGGGCACTTTAGTTTTAGCAAATGCTACTCAAACAGAAGTAAATACTGCATTTGTTGAGGACTATTTTCAGTGGCGGATTAACTCACATTTGTCTCTGAGTATTTCCAGCAACAGGACGATGTATTTGAGATTGAGTCAAAATAAACTACGTTGGCCATGTTAATCATGATGAAGGAACATGTCACTCCGTGCAACAATGTGATCCTTTTTCTTTTTAATAGTTTTTGGACAACAATGGAGCTCTGTGGCACAGAGGAATAAGATAAATCAGGCAATGGCGACACAGACAACACTTGTTGATTGTTGTCTTTTCATGGGATTTGTTGACAATGACAAGAATATAGAATATCACCTTTGAAAACGAACGTGAAGAGTGCACTCACTGGCTGTGGATCAGTGGCAGGAAGACTTACGTCTGTTTGATCTTCATTACTCTCCGTGACCTTTTCCTTCGGGTTGATGGGTTCATGGCTTCCAGAAATAACTGGAGCGTCAGCAGGTTTGCAGTCTGATTCGACGACCACGTACTCAGTCGATTCTAGGGCATGGTTTAAAGAGAGGGGCTCACCATTTTGCTGGACTATGGTGTCACCGTTACCTGCAAAAAAAGAGAAGAATCCCTTATGAAAATGTGAACAAGAGGTTGGTTTGCCCCATGGCACCGAATTTCCAAATAAAAGATTGGATTCCAATCTGGTTGCAGGTTTCCTCTCATTGGAATATGCAAACTAGCGCAAGAAAATACATTAAAACCTGCAGTAAGCAGAATATGTTTGGCATCATTGGGCAAAAATTCCATAATAACCTTTCAGTATATTTTAATTCAAGTGTTCTGAGAGAAAATTAGACTTCTGCACCTCCTCTTGGCTCTGTCAAGCCTGTGCTTGCCCAAACTGGCCAAGCACAGGTCATTTCAGAGAGAGAACACTCCTATTGGCTGTTCATTCAACAGAAGCAGCTCTCAATCACTCGCAAACTCCGATCAAACGGTCAAACTAGTCAGCGCTGATCAAATATGAATCAATATTCTGTTACTGTAATGCCGATTTGGAGTGATTGATAGCTGCTCAGAGATGGCATGGCTCCAGCTCGGCTCTGATTGGTTGTTTTCCTCTGATTTTTTCAGATTACCTGTCTCATGCACTACTGTCAGGATATAGTGACCGTTTTATAAAAATAACTTTTATTGATCATATTTATTCCAATTCTACCTACTTCAGCTTTAATTGATAGTTTTT
>CAKALG010000209.1:0-11815 GCA_916700815.1 Helicolenus hilgendorfi | reverse complement strand
GAGGAATATAATGATATAACGTTTTAGAATATAATGCGGTGAAGCAAAACAGTGAAACTGTACTTGGGTTGTTTTTTCTTTTTGTCTTGTATTGTAATGCCAGTATGTACAGTACAGGTAGCCATCTTGATGGACCACTAACCTGGCATCTCTTCTGAGAGCCAATGCATTCAACGGGTTACATCACCCCCTGGCCAAAGCTTGGTTTACAACGCACCTCATATGGTTTGCTTAATGATGCAGCACCTTGCTTACTTTACAGACTTGGCCCCGGAACAAACGCTGCAAGGTTTGAAAGGCCTTTCAGTCACTGCTGAGGGCTCTTTTTTTTCATCGCAGTTTGACGGACAGCGGTGTCACAGTACATTTGCGTCCCTCAATGGGTGAAGGAGCCAGGGTGTTTCTACTTGTGTAGACTTTAACGCTTGCTCTGACCTCATTCTATAGCTGGGTGGCCTCGGCATGAATAGGACAATACAAAGAGGATGGAACGTAGAGAAGGCCAGCAGGAGCAAAGACGACCAAACTAAATCTGGAAACTGTGAGCGAATTGTGGTTGTCTGCAGAGTTTCCAAGAGTGCTTACAGTAGCACAATGAGCTTCCGACTTCATTTGTGTGTGTGTTTTCGTACACAAGGGCACAGTTATGTTTACGTGCTGCTGCAATGTGTGTGTTAAAGCCTGCACCCACATCACACTCCATTCCTCTCCCTCCTTAGAGGCTAAATGAAGTGTGACACGGCATTAATGTAGGACCACAGCTCTTGGTCTCTCTGCGAGGGAGATGGAGGCGAAAGGAGGATGGGGGGTTGAATGAAAAGTGTGTGTCTGTCTATGTGTGGGTGGGAGGGTTTGATTAATCGCAAGAAGGTGCTGATGGCTTGTGACATTGGCCAGGGTGTAGGTCTGTGGCTAAACACCTTTCTTTCAAGACCTGGCTGGAGGTGAGGGGGATTGGAGAAACATCCCAGACACCAAAGAGGCCTGAAAGCTAAAAACACCAAACTTAAAAACTCATACCGTAACAGGTTTTTGTTTGTGGGAGTTTTTCCTTATTCGAACCCAGGGTCTAATGGCACACAAAGAGTGAGGTGAACTTTTCGCGTGGCGAGATTACATCCAAAGTCAATGCAAAGAGGCGAATAGACACAAATTTGCAGTGGTGGGCGCGAACGACACGATCACGCAAAATTCGTGCCATTGGCATATTCCCAGGACTTGAATTATTTCAACTCGAGCAAGAATGTTGCGTGACGCTTTGTGGTAAAAGCCTCTCGGCGTTGAGATTCTCCTCCTGTCGTCACTGACGTTCAATCAGAAATGGAGGAAAACAATCTTGTACCCGTCTGTGGTCACCCATGAACTACGATAGTACATCAGACCGGACCAACTGTGTATAAATGGATGTGTATAAACCACAGACCGTCTATGGTAGAAACAACAACGTCGCTGCCGTATTTATGCCTAGATGACTTTATGTTGAATTTTGATGGAGCAGCTGCAAAGCCTGGCACTGATCCATTCAAACTCCATTCAGGAAACAAGCATTCTAGCACCAATGATACCGGCGGTCCAAAAGCGAGGCGGAAATTCGCTTCGCTCTTGGTGTGAATGCGGATTAAGTATAGAGGTTGTCTTATACTATACAGATTGTAAAGCCCTTTAAGGCAAATTTGTGTTTTTGGGCTACATAAATGAAATTGAGGTTGCTGTAATTTATCAATACAGTACCGGCACTTATTTGTTTCCACTTCAAGCACTGGGCTTGTGTATGGAAAACAAGAAGAAGACAAGTTTGCACTTTTCTTTTTTTTTTCTTGGTACAGAAAGCGCTGTCTCAACTGCATTTTGTGCTGATAATGAAACGTGGGTTTGTTCCCATAATGACTAACAGCGGTAGCTGCCTCTATCAGCAAACAGTCCTGAGGTACAACTCCAAACTCCACAACACAGCCAGTGTGCTCCCATCAGGGAAACAGCCACTGCCTATTCCACCCCCATTTTCATTTTGCTGTTGTTGTAAACTGTCAGCAATGCATCCTGAAAACTCCAGTCTGCTCACAAATTAAACATTGTTCCCCGATGTGTGACACTGTCAAAACTTTTCCCCAACTTCATCAATTGTGATACTGTAAGCAAGGCAATATATTGCGTTTTTTTAAAATAGAATTTTAGGATAACTGTCATAGTATAAAGAACAAACCGCCTTTTTTTATGCAATCAGAACAGTCCATCTAATATCCAACATTATACATCGATCGTTTTTGATAATTGATGCAGTATCACAAAGCATAATATCCCACTATTCAATATTTTCTTACACCCCCTAATCCCCATTCAATTCAGAATAAAAAGACACTGGCATTTGCAGCTGGGAAGCATGTGTGAGGTACAGATAGAAGCACTGACAGGCAGAAAGAAAGAGTTTTATTCTTTATTATTATATTGTTACAACCTCGCTAACCCCAATTAATGTTTCTCCCATAAGAGACGACGTCGGAGAGACAGACTGAGATGATCTCATGAGGGGGAGATGAGCTCGGCGTTGACACATCGTGTCTCGCTTCAGCTGACTAGTAATGAAGCGTCACGGCCAGAAAGCACCAAACTCAATTTGCCATGTTAATGCTCCGTTTGGTTGCGCCGAGTAATGTATTTACACAGCCCTCTGGTCTCGGCACCTCGGCCTGTTAGAGTGGACGCTAAGTACGGTGCTTCCAGGTATAAAAGTATAAACACTAGGAAACAATTTGACATAGAAATGAGACAATCTAGATGATTTCTAATGTCTAATTAGAATCAATTCAGGGAAAGCGCTTCCCATCTACAACTGGTATTGATCTACAATCAATATGTAATCAATCAAACTTCATATCCAGAGATCAGTGTAAACCTAGCTTTGGGATGGAGTACAGGTGTTTTTCAATCCAGCCGAGGTTTGCTCTATTTAAACTGTTGATGTTGATAAGCTATTTTTATTCAGTTTTGTAATTTCCATAATATTTCCCTCTGGCTTTGGCTGGTGGTATTGTAATAACCTTGTTCATTTCCAGGGGAGTACTCACTGCCCTGTGAAATAACATCAACGCTACCTAATGATAAGTTGCAGTAAGAGAACGCAGTCTCCTCGATGAGTCAGCGGAATTGGAAAACCTGCTCGATAACAAACCAAATAACATTTTGCCATTTCTTTACACATTTACACATGAGGGTTTGGGTTTGAACCCCAGTTGTTGGGAACAGGGAAAAACACTGTGTATAACAATGTACGTGGATAAATAATGTATCTCCCTCAAGTAATTAGAGCGGCTCCCCAAATACATTTACCCAAATTACACCCTGAGAGTATTTCCACTGTGTTTAATGTTGCATTCATTACTTGTTACGCTCTGCTCCACTTACCCAAGTCATCTTTAACTCATTTACAAAACAATCTTAGGCATTGCTCAACTGTTAACAGTTGGGATTTGTTAATGAAGTTTGGTTTTCGACTTTGTTTTGTTGAGTGTGCTGTACAAAGTGTGCTTACAGGTATGAGGTGAAGGGACGAGACAGCTGCCAATGGACATTTATGACGGAGCAAAAATAAAAAAAAATGGCAAACAGCAACGTCAGGAGAGGGTAGGGGTGAGTGGGGGGGATTATGATAATGCAGAGGCAACAGCTGTTCAGCTGTGGCGAGCAGCTGTATCCACTGAAGTGGATGAAGCCTGAGCCAGGACAGGAGCTCCTGCCCATGCTACCGTTACAGTAAAGGTAGCCAGGACGGACACACAAAGAAAACAGAGTTGCATGCAAATATGTGTTGAAAGTAAACAAGGTGATAATTGAATATATTAATCTCAGATGCATTATAATAACGTCAAGGAAGCTCTGCGTATACGTGTCAAATCTCAATACTCTTATAAAAAGGGAACTAATTTTACTCATAAAAGATCATTTTAGTAATCGTGGGGAGTTCTATAATCAGCCTGGGAAAACAGTTGTATAATGTCTAATGTGGCCCTGCAGGAGCTTTGTCATTTTAGACAAAAATAACCCTTGATGATGTCATAGTGATGTCATCAGGGTTATGTTGGCTTAAATCTCTTGATAATTCAACTTTTTAACAGAAAGGATTTTCTAAAATGTATTAAGTAATTGGGCTTGTGAACACATGAATACTATGTCATATATTTTAACTCACCTATAATGGGAACAGCATTGCACTTAGTGGGAGCAGTGATGCTACGCTTTGGACTGAATGATGGCTGGCAGGTCAGGAGAAAGTTTGGTGGTTGAAGACATCACAGAGATGGCTGTCGGTCATTTTGGTTCTCAGTCTGCTTTTGTTCAGAGTTAACAGAGAATGTTGAGTCTAAAATGTGTCCGATACGCTTGCGGACTAGACGGGGGGCAATTGTGGTTTGTATCCATTCAATCAAACATTACAGCAGTGATCGTTGCAGACACACCTGGCAGAGATCTGCACTCAGATCAGAGAAGTCCATCATGTGTATAGTGATGAAGACAAACCTGCCTAGCCTCCAGTTTCTCCGTTTGCATTGGAGAATTACAGTATAGCCTACATGTCTATGAAAGGTCATGGAACTCATCAGGTTTCCCCTTGAAGACCAGCACTGATTACTCAGAGCCAGGTTAAGTTGGGTTCGTTGTCCCAGCAGCCCCGGCAGACCTCATTGCCTCGTCCACAGTAAGCCGCTCAGATCAATGGACAGATTTGGGGGCCAGAAAGCTCGTCTCAATCCCTCAGCTTCATCGATTACCATCCCCGTTGCAGCCTTCACACCCCCAATCTCCCTGTCCTACTTTATTTCTAATGCCTCACTCTTGTTTCTCTCCTCCATCAATCTCTAGTTCTTCCCTTTTTCCTTCATCTTTCTCAGTCATTCTCTAACTGTAATTCTTCTTCTCCCTCTTTGTTTCATGCTGCATCTTTCCTCCAACCTATCCATTCTCAACTCTTTTCTCCTTTCAGCTCTTTTTCTTTGTCTCTTTGTCTTCTGGTCTCTAGCCATTTTCCTTTTATCTCCCCCCGTCTCCCACTATATCCCATATCTCTCTTTATCATGTCTTCTCGCTCACCCTACCCTCGCTGCGTCAGTCCCAAAAGGCCTCGGGCTCCCAGCAGTGGATTATCACACATCTAAGGAACTCAGCTCTCTCAGTCCTGTTGGTCCAATTAGTTGTCAGATTGAGCATCGTCAATCTACCGGCGTCTCCACGGGGCGAAATCATCCTCGCAATTCCACGCTCAGGAATAGGCCTATATGTTTGCGTGGATAAATACGTTGTAGTTAAATGTGTGATGATGATACCCTTTTCGGATTGCAGTGGAATTACAGTAATGTGTGTTACCAAAGATAGCCTGTTGTTGTTGATGCACCCTATAATTTAAGGGAATCGGGGAAGGATGCAGGTGCATTTGTGTGAACATTGCCAGTTCTATCTGTTTCAGTCTCTTTCTAAGGAAACAGGCCTCCAATTTGATCAGAGACCAATTATAGCAATTGCTCAGATATTCATGGGAGAACAGAGGAAGCTAGAAAAAAACGCAGAAACCACAGAGACTTAAAGAAACGTGGAGATCAAAAAGAGAAGATGTAAACCACAAAGGACCCGTTCGACACGAAAGAGGGAGAGGAAATGACAAAAAATGGGTGAGGTAAAATTCGGAAAGTAAGATGTGTATAGGTTTTTGGTACAAAATGAGATTTAGAAATGACAGACACTTTGAGATCAAACATTAACCAAACAAGCAAACAGTTCCCTTTATTTAATATTGTAGCAGGGCAACTCATATTGAAACGGAAAATCCGAAAAAACATTTTGTGTTTCATTTAGCTTGAAATTGTCATTATGTTCCTAAATTGACAGGTTTTACAATATCCATTTTTATTGTGGGTCTTGGCCTCAAAATAATGATTAAAAAACATTAAAGTTAGCATTAGGCTTATCTATTTATTTTAAAATTCGAAATACTTTAGAAAAAGGCATTTTATGAAAATGAGTTTCAAATTTAAATCAACTTTCAAATCTCAGTTTATTAATGTCTGCAACAGTTCTAGTCTACTATGTTACTAACAAAACACCCCCAACAACAAAAATAGTTTATCCCAAAACCATGTGATCAGCATCACAGAATTTAATATCTGGTCATGTCTAGATGGTACCCCAAAATCTTGCAAAAGCTCTGGCGAGGCTTGATGCCTGACGGCGTATCCTAACCTTAGCCATTTGGTGGATTGGATGATTGAACTCTCTATCAGTAGCAAGGAACAAACAAGACATATTGCCAATGGACACAATTAGAAACTCTTCAGATATTGAATGTGAAGAGTAGCAAAGAATAACAAAGTTGAACTAATTTCCCTAACACCTGCCACATTTCATCTGGTATCCAGATGTGCTTCCATTCCACCTGAGTATATGGACTCTTGTGAGTGAGGTCAGCAGATTTCAGCAAAAGGCAAGCAGAAGCAAAGGTCCATGTAATTGCCCTCCTCTCTTCTCTGCCTGAGCAGTTTAATGAATGGTGGCAATCTCAAGCTACTGTTAAATGGTAACGAGTGTGCGGGTCACTGGCTGGCCTCAGATAAAGAGCATGGTCAAGGTCCAACACTAAAATGACTTCAACCAGATGTGACTAGTCAGTGGCGGCTGGTGTCCTGAACCATTAGCGCGACCATTGAACAGGAAGGATGAGGGTAATGGCTAACTATTTGAATGAATGAGGCACTTTATTTTATACAAGCGTGTGTGTCTGCCTGAGCAAGCAAGGACGGGGATGTAGAGGTTTCAGACTCTGGATAAAAACAAATTGCCAGAATGACACTTCCGCGGTTAGTTTACCCAAAATTACACAAAACATAGTTTCTTACTTAACTGTAGTGATGAACAGCCATGCAAATAGTTTTGATCTTATGTCCATGTTACAAGTAAAGAAATATAAATGTGTAATCATACAGACACATGCATTGTGACTATTTCTTTGATAGAAAGTAGTTGTTGCTACTGAAAACTGCCAGGCACAAATTTCCTGGAAAGTAATGTGGATCTTCATTTAATAAAAAAAAAAAAAAAAAGCTGCAGTGGGTAAAAACGGAGCAAATATGATATAAAAAATATATTTTTACAAAACGGTCGCTATGTCCTGACAGTAGTGCATGAGAAAGGTGATCTGAAAAGAATTTTGTGCCTCTCTGCCCTCCGGTGCTCCTAACGGCATCTGCAAGATTTCACAGACCGGAGGAAAACAACCAATCAGAGCCGAGCTGCAGTCTGCCATCTCTGAGCAGCTGTCAATCACTTGCAAACTCTGATCAAACGGGCAAACTAAGCAGCGCTGATCAAATATGAATCAATATTCTGTTACTGTAATGTCTATTTCTCTTCTCAAATGTTTTCAGAAACCTCTTGTAGTGTACTGTTTAGCTGTAAAATTAGAAAGTTTGTGACCCGGCAGCCGTGTTGAGATCAGTTGAGGAAATACCAAGCACCGCCCACCAGTCGGAGCACAGCCAATAGGAACACTCTCTCTCTCTGAAATGACCTGTGATTGGCCAAAGTCTCCAGTCATGGGTTCGATTTTTTTAAGTTAGTAGTTTGGGTTAACTGTCCCATTAAGGGATATATTTACAAACTAAAATTGCCATAATGGCTAAAACAAAGCCAGCAACTAATAAATGCATCACTAAATATTAAGTCTGCTGTCAATATATATGCATTTATATACATTCAAAAGTGAATCTCTTGCTTCAGAAATGCGAGCTGCTCCGGCAAAAAATAGACCCGCATGTATCTTCACTCTACTCTACTATTTGCGTTGACGCGCCATCAAATTTCTTCATACAAGTTTGCAATTTGTAATCTTGAATAGGTTGATTCGTGTTCTCATATTAGTTAATTTGTACACTTTAAATTTAGAATTTGAATATTTTGTAGGTCTAAATCTGTAGTTGATGCTCTGAATGATTTAATTCTTAATTCTTAAGTTAGTTAACTCACTAACACAAACTAGTAGTTTGAGCTACTGTCATCCTTGTCCTCTCAATAATAGCTTTGGCTACTATAGTGCAAATATACAGTGAAAGTTGTCAGGCAATGGACAAATATTTTAAATGAGCCATGGTTTTTGACCAGCAAATGTGGAGATGCATGTTTTGTCCATCATTGATTAAAGCGGCTGCATCTGAGGGAGTATTTGCATCGCATTACGTTGGCTAGCTAGCTACACTATAGTCTCCCCAGAAAACACTTCTATCTATAATCACAATGTTAACATGTCAAGTCAAGTCGATTTTATTTATATAGCCTAAAATCACAATTTGCCTCAGGGGGCTTTACAGTCTGTACAGGATACGACACCCTCTGTCCTCTACAGTAAGACCCTCTCATTGCATAAGGAAAAGCTCTCCCCAAAAAAACCTTTTCACAGGGAAAAAATAAAAATTGGAAGAAACCTCCGCAACATCAGGTTTCCAAGGTTTCTGCCCGACAGCAATGAGGTTGGTTTTATGATATTACAATATGTGTGGATATAAACAATACTGTTTTATCTTGCATCATCCTGTTAATATAATGAAGATGTTAGTGTCATTTGTGAGTCAAATTAATATATTGATTATTGTTTCAAGAGAAAAAAAATACAAATCTGTTTGCACAAGTTAATGAATTGAGAAAACAAATTGGTGTGCGTCGGTGAAAAAATACAACCTGTTTAAATCACATCACAGTTTTTGAGGAAAGCTGCTGTAAACCCAGTAATTCTTGGCCTCAATAATCACAACAAAACCTGGTGGGATTACTCTATATGCAGACGATATAACCTGCTCTATTTCCTTTTTTTATTATTTGAAATCGAAACTTTTAGGCTTCAACTTATTGTCTGAAGATTAATTACTGTGAAACTTATTCTTAATAGAGTTCCCCTCTGATCCTATCCAGTAATTGTCTTTACACATTGCTTTGATGGCAACAGGGCAGTTTTCCTGCTCTGTGTAGAGACAGCATAGGTAAAACCAAACTGCTGGGTAGAGTAAACCAGTGTCCACATGACTCCACCACACACCCATCACTGTGGCTTAGCAGTGATGAGTAATCCAGAGCATTAAAAATAAGGCGCCCTGCAAAACAAAGCAACAGTGCTCCCATTATGGCCGTGATGATGTGGAGAGCCCTGCGCTTTACCTGATCAACCTGCTCCCCTCCCACTTCCCCCGGCCGTGGACGTTTCAGAACACGGAGAACAGAAAGGCTGCAGAAAGACACGACAATTATACAGAAGACCAATGAGGACATAAATAGGATATCAGGTTTGTACAGAGCTGCTACAAAACTCCATCCGAAGCACAGCAGCCAAACAAATACGATGCTGATTGTTCGTATCTTGTCCCCTCCTGAATGTCTCCATCCCATGTAGATGACGGGGTGAACAACAGCCAGGTATCGTTCCATACAGGTCAGGATGTGGAAGCCCATCTGTCCAATGAGACTCATAGAAAACGAAAAAGACCCTATCCTCAGCAACTCTGGGACACCAATGTATACGCTACAAATGAAGGTTATCCACCCAAATACATAGATCAGCTCCATAGCAGCCATGTGGAAGGTGAAGATGTCGGAGTGGCTCGTTGTCGCAAAGGAGTGCTGCTGCCGCCATTGTTGGTAACCCAGGTAGAGGACGAGCATGTAGAGAGGGACGAGGAACACCATCTTAGTGACCACAAAGGCAACGAAGATCAAATATGCATTTGTTGAGTTTGAACAGGGGAAAGGGGAGTCGACCCACATATTGGTGTATTGCTTTTATGGAGAAAAAGGGGAAAGAAGGAACAGAAATGAATTTACTGAGACAATCGGAAAACATTCACCTTCATTTCAAAGATGGTTAAAGTGATTTAAAACTACAACACATTATTTTATCCATTCATTGTGCACTCATTTTGTGACTGCAGCAGTCCCTATCCCCTGCTTTTTTGCCCTGCTTCACTTCTGCCCTACCCTCAGGCCGTCCACCTGAGATTCACTGTTATGAGAAAATGTCTTCTATGTCTCAAGTTTCAAGTTAAATTGTTGTTATTCCGCTCCTTATTGGTTTTGCTAAAAAGCAGGATCTAAATATAGTGCCCCTTGAGGGCCGTAGTGTCTCAGAACCCCTGGTTCGATCCCCGGCTGAACATGACGATGTGTCCTTGAGCAAGACACTTAACCCCAAATTGCTCCCGGACATAGCCATCGGTGTGTGACTATATAACTATATAAATGCAAGCCCATTTACCATATTATGAAGTAAAAGTTCAAGTATATTTCCCAAGTATACGTTATGTAGTAATTATACTAATATCAATGTGCTAGTTTTTTTTAAAAGTATACTTTAAGTATAAGAATAGTATTCTTTGAGTGCACAACTAGTTTACATCTAAGTTGTATTTTGTAAAGCATGCTATACTATAATGTGAACTATACTACAAGTGAACTTATAGGTATACTGTTAGTTTAGTAGTTCCATAGTGTAGCCCACGTTTTAGTTTATGAAAGTACACTTAAAGTATACTCTCAGTGAAGTACTAGTTTAATAGTTTTTACTGCAAGTATACCTGCAAGTTTTCTTTAAGTGAACTTAAAGTACTTAGCCAAATATACTTTTCTGCAAACTTTTCAGTATAAGCCAAGTATACTTGGACTTTTCTGTACACTTGCCAAGTACACCTAGACTTTTCTGTATACTTGCCAAGTACACCTAGACTTTTCTGTATACTTGTCGGCATAAGCTAAGTATACATAAGTATAATTTTGTTAAGTATATCTCTGAAGAGACTTGCTCCTTTTGCTATTTGACTTGATGTTATACGATGAAAATCAGTAAAAAAAAAAACTAGTTTCTCGCGTGCTTTCGCGGTTAACGGACAATAAATAAAACGTAGAAAATTCTTGATGAATTGAAGTACATTCATATCAAAACATACGTTTACAAACTCTCACACATTCTAATAGGCTACTCTAACAAAAAGTAAGCATAAGCCAAATACACTTTTCTGTACACTTACATAAAAGTAGTATACTAATAGCACACTTGAATAAACTTGCTTTTGATAAGGGTTGTTGAGTTTTAAGTTCATAAAAATTACAAAAATGGTAATGGTGAGTGATATTTTTTACAAACATGGACACAGTGTTGGGTAATATCCATGGAACAGCAGTCATTTAATAATATTAACTGAAAGTTGTTGTGTAATGAAAGGACACCCACCTTGTCAGCAATTGTTTCTGATCTTCAGCACGTCCAAACCCACTGACTGCTATTTCCTAGTACCTGATGCTGACTTATATCAATGCTGTGTATTAATGGCACACATGTATAACAGACAGCAGCAGGACTGTGGGGTATTTTTGCATATTGGCAACCAAACAATGGACTTCGTGTAACTGTGGAAGAATACTGGGAAAAGAGAATTTGCCTGCCTAAGTACAAAGTGATGCCAGAGCATAGGGTCGGCCACTGGTAAGCATCACTGGTAAGCATCACTGGTAGTGATCTAGAGTCTTGTTTGAGGATATTTAGGTGTACAGAGTTTGAAATGGAATAACTGGTTAGATTTGTTGGTTTTTGTGTTGTCTTAATGCAGGAGATGTACATTTAAAATGAATGTATTTTCCTTTTGACAGGATTCAAATGGCCTGCAAACAAAGACTGTGACGGTGTTTATTCAAATTAAATGTTGAACTGAAGCCTCTGTGTGTACAGACAGTTTGGTGGAAATGTTCTGTCAGGTACTTCATAATGACCATGAATACAAACAATTGTGTTCTACAA
>CAKALG010000208.1:0-14751 GCA_916700815.1 Helicolenus hilgendorfi | reverse complement strand
TGGCCCTGAGGAAGTCCACTGCACGCTCCAGCAGGAGCAGAGGGAGAGAACAGACAGTCATTTCGCTGCTGCTCAGAAACTCTGAAATGAGATGAACTCCGAGGTCTCTCCCTGCAGCAAGCAACGCTCACGGCGTGCATTTCTTTATCCATATCCTCCCCCATAAAGTGCCACAGAGAATTTTGAGTCTTTGAGTGAGCTTAGTGGTTCGGGGAATAAGCGGGAAATGGAAATAAAGATGCCAAGAGAAAGGCTGTCTATCATTTTCACTCAATGCTCAGACCTAGTTTTATTTGTCAGCCTCTTCTTCCTCTTGCCAGATTTTCTGACTAACAGAAGCTGTGAAAGGTTTAGTCAGATAATTACCTCGCGATCGCCTTGGGTTTTTGCTGAGAAAAAGCTTTTCTTCGTTGTTTTTTTTTTTTTTTTTAACAGCTGGTCATAAAATAAGATGCAGTGCATCATAAAATGTCTTTACATCACCGTGGAACGCTGTCTCTCTTTGGTACATAACTCATGGTTGATATGTTTGATACAGAGTCCCAAGGTTGCCCATCATACAGGCAAGTAGAGTAAATCAAACATAAATCTAAGCAAAAGATTGACAATCTGTTATTCCATCTTATTCTAGATGGTGAGAGCGGTATCTTTTTTTTTTTTTTGCTCCTTGTCCCCATTTCGCACAAGCAAAATATAGGCCCTCCATAATAACAGGTTGTTGGAGAGAAAAGGCTGTTGAGGTATAGAATCTTCACGTAGAGAGACGCTCTTGAGTTGAGTTTAATTTCCTTGAACAAGGATGAGGAGTCTGATGGCACAGCAAAGCTGACAAAAGTAAATAACCTAGTCTGTAAAAGAAAAAGGACACGCAAATGTGGAGTACACTGTAATTCAACTGCAGTGTAGAGAGTTATGTTCTCGATCTTTACCTCGAAAAATGGTTCTCCTTAAAGCAGTGGTGGGCAGAATTGGATCAAATGTGATTAAAAAAAGTTATTTTTATAAAACGGTCACTAACTTTCTCAATTTAAAGCTAAACAGTACACTACAAGATGTTTTTGAGAACATTTGAGGAGAGAAATAGGCATTACGGTAACCAAATATTGATTCATATTTGATCAGCGCTGCTTAGTTTGACCGTTGATCGGAGTTCGCGAGTGATTGACAGCTGCCTCCTATGAATGAACAGCCAATAAGAACGCTCTTTCTCTATCTGAAATGACCTGTGATCAACCAAAGTCTCCGTTGACAGGCTAGATGTTTTAAAACCTGAAAACGGAGCCATGAGGAGGTGCAAAAAAGTCCACTTATCTCTCAGAACACTTGAATTACAATATGCTGAAAGGTTATTATGGAACTTTTGTCCAATGATGCCAAAAAACATTCTGCCTACTGCAGGTTTAACTCCATCTAAAACTCCACGCAAGACTCTTCCAAGACAGCCAAGAGCGCGCTGCCATGTGGAATTCTTAAATAAGTCTCATCACGATGCATTACATCAGCAGGGTAACCTTTAACACCATTCACTCAACGACGGGTGTCTAATAAAAGTGAGTGGGCTATAGCACACTACAGTATGTCTAGCCCAAGGACAGAGAAAGGTTCCGTGCAAAACAACATGAGAAAAAATGCATTGTTTAATGATTTCAGAGACAAATTGTGCCATTGCTTTTAACAAATTTCATAAATGAGCTCGGATTGCCGGCTGCTTAGTTGGCGAATGCAGACGGGGTACTATGAAGCAAGGTCACATGATCATACATGGCAGCTGCAGGATATTAAAGCACTAAACTACAGCAGATTTTTTTTACAACCACAGCAGCGTTGAGAGACGAATATAACACATCTGTAAATTGTAAGACCTATACCACCTATGACTTGACTATGACTGGCCACTTATTTTTATCTTATTTCATCTTTTATAGTGTGTTTCTCAACGCTTTCTATGTTTTATGTAAAGTGCTTTGAATTGCCTTGTTGCTGAAATGTGCCATATAAATAAGTAGCGACTGGGGAGTTGTTTTCTCCTCTGATAGAGGTGATATAGGTTATTTAAATCTAAAAGTGGTGTGCGTGTGCGTTGATTCAGAATTGCAGTAAATCTGACAATTTCCATGTAAGACGTAATAACTAAAATAGAAACTAGAACATTCATAATGATAAACAATTTTTTGACCCATGCATAAATGAAAGGGTATGTCTTTTAAGAAAGCGTATTTCTCAGAGTATATCATATTGGCTCTTTAAAAATCCAAGGAACTCGGTTAGTTCTTCCAATATCAAGGTAACTGTGTTTGAAATCACTTTGACAAAAAAGCGGCATTGCAGGCTAAATTAATTACCTACATAAAGCAGCCAGTACAAAGCGATAGAAGATGTGAGAAGCGGCGCTGCAAATATCCCTGAGGATTTCAACAATGACCAAAATTGAGCCGTAATGATTGGCCCCATCCAGGTAATTACCAAGCTGTTTTTTTTGGCCAATGACATTTTGTATCACTTGTACCTTTTATGAGAGACGACCTCCAAATTGTAACTGCTCATCAACTCAACATTAACTCAACCCCGGCAATATTAACGGATGTGTGCTAAGCATTGACAATGTTTATACAAGACAAACTTTAAAGGGCACAGATCATGCTCACTTTCAGGTTCATACTTTTCTTTGTGGTTTTTACTAGAACATCTTCACATCCATTAAAGGTCCCATATTATGTTCATTTTCAGGTTCATACTTGTCTTTGTGGTTTTTACTAGAACACGTTTACATGCTTTAATGTTCATAAAACACATTATTTTTCTCATACTGGCTGTCTATATTTACCCTTTGTCTGAAACACCTGTCTCTTTAAGACCCCATCCCGAAAAAGCCCAGTCTGCTCTGATTGGTCAGAGTTTTCCGGTCAACCGCATCTGCATTGTCACCATCTTCACGCTGTCACTGTTTGTGTCAACTACACGGGAGTTTAGCAGCACTTCTACCGGTGACTGCATAGTTGTGACATCACAACCTTACGGAAGTCCCGACGGCTCGTTTGAAAGGCACAGTTTCTGAATACGAGCTGTGTGCATTTCTCCATGGATTGAGCATTTTGATACTTTCACAGTGTTTATATAGTAGCTAGACCTTCTTTACAATCGAAAAAAGAAATGAAAATCTCACTTTTTACAATATGAGACCTTTAAAGTTATAACTTCTTTTTTATGTATCAATAAGACTGGGAACAAAGCACATAGCCACCATTTGAACTACAATACAGCAACACACTATGACATCAACAACGGCTAGACCATCCTGTAAAGGTCATACGGCCATCAAGGCTGGAAGCTGAATCCAATTTGAAAGTGCTTCAAGTAGAAGTACAACAGATGGTCGGCGGTTGGTCCACCACTTTGAGCCAGACTGAAATATCTCAACAACTACTGGATGGATTGTATTTCAATTTTGTACATACATTCATGCGTTCACGTTGCCAGATGATGTATGATGGATCCCTGTTCTCAACAGTTATTGGATAGACCGCCATGCAAATGGTACAGACTTTCGTGTATCCCCTTTGGATGCAGCCCGTTAATAATGTGCAAGGCATTTAGAGTTCAATAAGAATGCCTTTCTTGCTTTTGACATGTCATTTGTACGCCATGTTGTCTGTACTGAGTCCAACGTAAACGCATCCGCGTTAATATACTACGCTTCGAGCTAGTGACGTAGAATAAAAAGTGAGAAAGACTGCTTAGGGTTGGCAGGTGGGGAGATGGACGGGTCCAACAAACACGACTATTAACCAGGAGACCGAAGTTTTGTTTTGCAAGTTACGTTAGTGACTTATGTCTCTCGTTTTCTAGAACTGGGGTTATGTTGTTTCCGTATATGTTTTTGCTTAGTTTACGTAATTATTAGCCCAATAATAATGTTTCCTTTAACCTAACTAAATGTTTTTCTTGCCTAAACCTAAGTCAGTGGCTTTGTTGCCCCCCACTGGTACTGCATGTTAATACAGGCATGTAATATTCACGTCTCTGCGAGGCAAAACGTGACACTGACACACTATTCTCTGGTTGACAGGGACGTCTGTTTCATGCTTTGGCAGTGATATTGGGTTGAGTCTGGACAGTTAGGTGACAAAGTTTTTGCTTCTGCTTTTCTTTTACATCTATTTTGAGCCCTGCTGTCATACATTCACTTCAGTTTTTGCCTGAGCTGTCAGCTCTCCACAGCCTCCCACAGTATGTGTATACACTGTCATGGCATATTGGAACATGTAGCCAAACACTGGCATTCCACACATCGATTGATGTCTTGGAAATCAGTCATATACAGACTACCTTTGTACCTTTCTCTACTAGCATGTGCATGAGCGCATTTGTGCTTACATGCATTGGTAGTCATGTCACATATATGGGTGTCCAGAGAGCAGAGCAGCCTCTCAGAGAATAGCACTCGGTTGATGAGAGCAGATCAATATCTAAGCCACCTGTTATCATCTCTGACCAAACTGGGAACTCAGAATGATTCTCCATTCAAAGTTAATGACCTTTCCTAAATACCAGCATGGGAGAACTCGCTTGTTTATGTTAGTTTGCATCGATCTGACACCAAGTGTGTGGCCCTGAACAAATTCATTGTATTCACACAGGCCCTGTTAAAACAAAGACTCTCCCCGTCTTTGATCACGGCTCCCAGGACGAAATATAAACTACAGCTGATGGCCAGCCAAGCAAGACAGGAGAAGGGTCCACTGAGGAAATAAACAAAGCGAGTATTATTTTTTCATCAGTAACTGTGGCTGATTTACGAGCAATGCCTTTACTTAAGGCCCACATTCAATGGCTAGTTGTGTTTTAACAACCCAGCTGAGCGGTTCATGAGCGCCATATTGGGCATCATGCCTCGCAGCTCTTGGCAGCTTGGCATTCAGCTCCCCTGGCCACCAGCGAACTCTTGTTGTTTTTTATATTCTCACTTCAGCAGCAAAAGCCATCAAAGATAAAAGCACAGTTGCTCTTTGTCACACAGAGACAACAGTCATGCAATTTTAACAGCTAGAAGTGCAGATCTGGCTGCCGAGACAGAACTAGTCCCCGAGCAGAACTCAAATTCAGTGACACAGATTCAGGCGAAAAAAAACACAGGAGTCAGGCTAGTTATGGCGTCTTTTAATGAGAAGTGATAAAATACAATGCTTTAAGACCACATATAAATTATGTATGCTATAACCACTAATGCAGGGCACACACTACACGAGCATCAAGCCAATTTAGGGCCTGATTGCCCCCTCCCAATAATCGTCAGCCATCGTCAGCCTAAAGATCATCTTCAAGGAGAGGAAAACGTACACATTCTCAAAATTGTTTGTGGTGTTGGGAGTAGATCCCCTCCAATATGTACTTTTTAAAAAAAATGACTTGCCCCCTAACCTTTTTCTCTGCTTTATTAGTCAACGTTTCGGTCAACAAGGACCTTCATTAGGACATTAGGAAGATAAAATGGTGGTATGTGTTCTTTTAAACACCACCAAATCAATGTGATTGGATGATTAGAAGTGTCTGCCATCCCTATTGGTTGAGGAAGTGACATCATCACATATCCATTGCACCATAAAAAAAAAACAGCAAGAGAAGAGAAGAAAAATACATGTCAAAAGAAGAACATCAAACATATATCACTATTGAAGGAAAACACTAATAATCTTACCATAAATTATCACATGGCACATGATCATAAGTATATAAAGTTACACATTCAAAACAGTGCTTAGTCAATTTACTAACAGCAACTCAAACAACAAGAACAAAATGCCAAGCCATCATCATTACAATTAAGTAGAAGTTCTATATTTCACAGACATACACTCAAATCTAATTCATCATTGAGCCCAAAGTGGGTACCAAAAGCTTGGAGCTCTGTTATCCAAAAGGCTTCTCGTTTAAGAAGAGGTACCTTTAGATCACCTCCACGTCTAGACAAGACTACTTTTTAAATCTCACAGTAGCTGAAAGCTGTGATTGGATGATTAGCCTGTTTGAAATGGACTGCTATTGGGTTATCTAAGTTATTATTGCGGATAGCTGACCGGTGCTCCGCCATACAGACTTTTAATGCTCTTGTTGTCATTCCAACATGAGCTAAAGATCATCTTGCCAGATATTTCTGTGGCGTGAGGTATGTTAAGAGTGTTTTGTTACATCCCGATCGGCTCCGAAGTCTATCCTGGCCGCACCGATTTCAAATCGCAAATATTAAATATGTTCAATATATTTACAATCAGATATCGTGGTGTGTTTGAGGACAGCCGATGACACATTCACGTGGGAAAGAACAATCGCCAAATCCTTCTTCAGTCAACACGGGAGGACAACTACTAGCGTCACGGGGGCCGCGGCTAATGCATGAGCCAATGCAAAACATGAAGCATAAAGTAGTAGTAAGATGGACCTCAGAAATGAAGGACCAACTTGTTGATTTGTGGCAAGAACACAAGTATTAGTCTACATTCATCATTTTTCTTTTTTCTTCCTGTTTTTTCAGTACAAAGCGGTGCAAAGACTAACATTGCTATCTCTTCCTGCCATGTTTGTTTACACTAAAGTCACGTTTGATCGAGAGAGATTTTGCGAGATTTCTGTTTGTTTTTTTTGTTGGGACTCTTGTTGTTCATGAATGGAATCGTAGTGTGTGGTATGCTGTTTTGTTCAAATCGTTGCTCACCACAC
Organism: Helicolenus hilgendorfi; assembly: GCA_916700815.1. Taxonomy (NCBI): domain Eukaryota; kingdom Metazoa; phylum Chordata; class Actinopteri; order Perciformes; family Sebastidae; genus Helicolenus; species Helicolenus hilgendorfi. The sequence goes on along the minus strand of CAKALG010000208.1, from coordinate 8,037 downwards.
ACTATAGGAACAAAACTGATCAATTTAACATAACTCGTCGTTATATGTGGGGTCTCTCACATTTTCAAAAAGCTTTTATGATTTGAAAACTCTTTTAGTGTGGGCCAGCCTTAAGACGATCACTTTCAGTCTCCAAAGAATTAGCCGAAAATAATAAATTGACTGTTTAAATTAATTTTAAAAAGCAACAAAAACACAGACTCATTGAGCTGTCATTATTCTTCTGAGGGATATCCTCCAATGTGGATCAATTTGTTGAATAGCGCTGTGACTAACAATTATTTTCATCATCGATAAATCTCATTTAGTAATTTATTTTGTTTTTTTTTGTTTTTTTCAATGAAGTGATTTATCATTCATTGTCGACATCTGTAAAGTCTCAGAAAATGCTGAAAAAAATGAGCGATGTCTTCACGTAGCTTGTCTTGTTCGGTCCAAAGACAGCTAAGTCTTGCATTTGAAACACTACAACCAACGATTAATTTGGCATTTCTGCTTGATAAATGACTGAAATTAATAATCTATTATAAAAAAAATCTGGTTGGTTATATTGTCTGTCAATCATCTAATTGAACAATTAATTCAGCAAATGAATTTGTCATCAAGAAGATGAATGAAATAAACAACAAACAAACAAATACAAGATTTTTTTTCTAAACAGATATTTTACTAAAGTGGCAGCGGCTTCAAACCGAGCCTTCCTTCCGTGCCACCCATCCATCACAGCATATTACAGTCTGTCAATGGCTGCAGGACTCTTGCCTGAAACCCCCACAAGGACAGATTGCAGGGCAATCTCCCCAGAGCTCTCATTCTCAACTCTGCATCACCGCAAACTCATTTCTCAGCCACACAGGATGCTTCACGCTCCCCATTCAGTCAGAGATGAGATGGCTTCAAAGGTCACACTGTTTTCTGTATGTGAGCGCCGCTGTGCTCAAGAATGTGTGTGTGCGTGTGTGTGCATGTATGTGGTCATCTATATGTTTGTGTGTAAATATACACAGGTTAGCACATGTACCAGATGTGTAGTTTTTGTGTAAATCTGGGCGTAGATCAAAACCTCAGAACATAACAAGGGCCGGCTTTATAGGATTTGCGTGTGCGTGTGTGTGTGTGTGTGTGTGTGTGTGTGTGTGTGTTCCAGATCTGTGCTCAGCCCCCTGTAGAGATCAGTGGGGCATGCAGAGGAGTGCCTGTTCCTACCAGTACACACTGTTGCCGAGCTGACAGCACACACTGCTCAGTGGCTTGGATATGAAAAAGAATATTGGGCAGCAGTAAGGGAGGGTCTTAGAAATTCTTGGAAACCCACACTCACACACACACACACACACACACACTCGTAGACACTCACACGGTCCCAGTGGGTATAGAGTCTCTCTTGATCTCACTGGTGGGATGATATTAACAGTGGACATCTCTGGGGTTCCACTCTCAACTGAGGCAATTTATCAGATTTCACGCAGCTCCCTCTGGAGCAACAAAAGGCTTTAAAGGTGCAATGTGTAAGATCTGGCCGAAATGATAGTTTAAAAAAATGACGTAATCAACAGAATGTGAAGAAGTAACAGTTTATCAGTTCACGGAGTTACCACGCGCTCTCCTCCTGGCAAAGTAGTCTTCTGGTGGCGGGGAGGATGAAGCAAAGATATGAGTCGTTTTCCTCATTTCTGGCATTTCAATCCAATAAACACACTATCAAAATGTACAGGAACCTCTGAGTTAGAGGCACAGTCAACACAATTTAGGCTGGTATAAATATCGACGGTGCAACCGGTGCGGCGCATCGGGGCCCAGAAGCTGTCAGGGGCCCAAAAAACACCTTCCTACTCCGTTATCTACACTGAATCTGTTATATGCACTTCTGTTATGTCATGTAAACAAACAACATAGGCTCATCAGCGGTGAGCTTGAGATCAGACTGGAGACGTAACCACTTACTTTCCTTCGTTTGTTCTTTTTTAAACAGAAAACACACGTTTAATATTGTGATATTTACTGGAAATTACATACAATATAGCCAACAGCAGTAGGAAACGTTCAGCTCTCTGGCGATCTCCCTCCATCCAACTGCCACCTTATTTAGGTTTTTGTTGTGAAATGAGGAGGTATCGTATAAATAACTCCTCATTTCAACTTCACCAATCAGCAGCTCCTGGTTCATTGAGGCGATTTCAAGGCGAGCGACAAAGGAATAAATAGAGACAGCTGGGCGTCTGACCAAAGTTCAGCTCAAAACAGCGTGCCGTGTCGCGCTGCGTCGCTCACGGACAGGACATTCCAATAAATGGCTCTTAAGCAGTGTTGTTAATGACTTTGCGGAGCACAAGACCTGCAGGATAAACTTGTAATGGGGAGTACTGGTGTCTTTTTGTTATGATGAAGTGGGATCAGGGATATAAATATATAGCACTGTAATTGTTATGTCACTTTTGTCCTGGGCAGGCTGTTAAATTAGCGTTGTTAAATGTGGCACTTCGGCTGCTGTCCGTGGTGCTGATATAAGGCTGGTTTGCAGGATGGGAGTTCTATGGTGAGCAGACATCTCCATGGTGGCATAGCAATTGTCTGCTTTGTAATTGTTGGGAGTGGTTGTGTGTGTGTACGTGCATGTGTGCGCACGAACATGCGCTTATGTTTGGTTGAAAAAAATTTGCACGAGGGCCTATCAAAATGATGTTACGCTGCTGCCGACGCCTCACGTGAAGATTAAAAGATTGCAGTGTTATCTTGACCAGCTCTCAGAGTTTCAGCAGTTTTGTCAAATTTTGCCCGCCCAGCTGTTAGTAATTGGGTTTTTAATTGATGACTGTAAATTTAGATTTTATAGACCCAGTATAGAGGGAAAATTCTGCCCCCTATTTGTTTGGCGCACGTGGTCAGGTTTACACATTGCTCCTTTAAACTACTTTTTTTTCACATACACCCCAAGTCCTGTAAACAGACTTTGATGTGTTAAATCAAAAGTTCATAGCCTACATCACTTTCTCTTTGATATAATTTCTGTAACTACTAGTGGCTTTCTCTTCTGAAAAATCTCCAACATATTTAATGCCTGAAAATTACTTTAATCATTAAACAATTATCAAAATTGCTGATTCATTTTGCTAATTGACTAATGAACATATCCTTTCAGCACTATAGCGTGACTGTCTCTTTCAAGTTAAGTAATTGTTGTAAAGAATTTGTAACATTTGAGTTGACAGTCTTTGCCGCAATTATGGATCCTGATATCTAAACATTATAGCGTTTAATCCCTAGTGAGACAAACATTCAAAGCCACGGTGTTTGCTGACATCAAATAGAGACTGAAGAGAGTCTTCGCTATTCAGCATCAAGAGCAAGGCTTAATGAAGATATAACTGATCAGATTAAGCACATTCAAGTCTTTAGTTTGATTGATTATGGCAGTGCACCGGCAGCTAAAAGCGAACGACACACTTTATCTGCCTTTCAGGTGCCACTTTGAATTGACAGAGCTAATATACGAATGGAGTTTTGACTCATAAATAACACACGGACAACCTGAATGTGCATGTTTTGTCTGAAATATATATTACATTTTGCAGACAGATTCAAATAGGCCTCCTGTATTATATGCATTTACAGCTGGGCATGGTGTTGAGCAGCAAAACAAATGTATAAATCTGAACACCCTGCCGGTTTTACAGCTGACACATAATTAAATGCATTTCATAGAGTGCATTATTTTTTACTCATCTCGGAATAAAGTTCATTTGGGGAGTTCATGCAGAGTAAATATGAGCACTTTTTGATCAAAACAACTTTTTATCTGTCTCTTCTGCCTTCCTGCCCTCCCTCCCTTTCAACCTTGCCTCCTCCATTTGTCTCTCTTCCTCCTCCTCTTCTTCTTCTCTTCGTCTTCCCTCTTTAACTCTGCCCGCAGCTAAACCCTGGAGAAACAGGAAGTCGACTCCCTCGGGCCCCCGTCAGCACCACATCACAGAGACTTTGCAGTGACACCCGTCTACATTGCAAGCCTGACACCCTGTCAATCACACACATCCGCAAACACACACAAAAATGCACGTGGAGTCATGCATACATGTACTATAGTGGAAACACGGGACACAGTCAACCAAAACACCACAGGCGTTATCACAGAACCAGTTTGTATACATGCAACAACAAAGAGAGGTAAACACACACTACAAACACTGTGGAACAGTGGATCCGTCCCCAAACACAGACGTCAGTACCGTTGTATGGCAAGCTGAGAGGAAGTGTACAGTGGCTGTCACAGCTACTGTCACGGTCAGCTGCGCTCTTCTCATAACACCCAATCTAACAACAGTCAATATTTACAGCCCGCCAGAGGAGATGCTGCCCGCCGCCAAAACCAACCATTTTACTGCACCTGCTGCCTGGCTAATTAGACACATTTGTCTTTCATTTAGCCAGGCTTGAAGTGTGGGAAAGGCATCAAAGGCGAGCAAGCGGCATCCTTCATTTTCATTTTCACTCACGGCCGGCGCCAAAAAAAAAAAAAAAAGAATAAAACTGTTTTGTCCTTTTGTTTGTTTTTGTTTTTTTGCCATTTCTTCATATCTGAAGATGTGAAGAAAAGTTGGTACATGGGTTGTCAGGCTGTTCTTTGCCTTTTTTTTTAATGCTACAATTAAGCTTTCAAATCATCATTTCCGCAGCGTGACTGTTTGTTCATTGTTTGTGTTCTGGCAAATAGACAGCGCATTGTGAGAGTTCTTTCACAGTCTACTTTCAAGCCTTGCATATCAGATTCCACCACTTTACCCACATTAATATTACTATTCGTTGATTATTTGACAAAAACAAAAGCTGTCAAGATGTTCGCTTTGAAGATTGTTAAAGCTCCATTGATGGATTTGTTTGGCCGCTTGGAGGCGTAAGGACTCCCCAATGTGCCGACAAACACAGTTGGTAAGACTAACATGTTAGCAATGGCCTATTTTACATATCCAGCACAGAGCGGCATTGGCATTGATTTAATGAAACTAAGTCCAATATTTCACCTTACTTTTAGCTTTGTTTTGGTCTCCGCCAATTCTGCTTGTACTCTTCCGGCCTGCAGTATTAGTAGACTTGTTTTTATTGAAGAATAGCTGCTAACAAAGCTCCAGCGAGGTGTCACCACAACCGCCATACACACTTTGACCGAAGATGGGCGCGTCCATGATCTAAAGCTAAAACTGTTAATGGAAATGCAAATTAGCGTGGCATGGTTTGTCTCGGCGTGGCCAAAAGTGCCATGGAAAAGCCCTTTAAGAGCGACCCTGTCACATCACATATAGTCATTTGATTCATTGCTCAAATGAAAATATTGATAACTGTGGTATAAATTCTCTGCAAATTGATTTTGACGTAATCTGAAATCGACACATGCCATGGAAGACATCTATCAATTAATCAATCTAAAAACATATGAGAATTGAAACCTGTCAGTAGTACTAATGAAGAGTACACGGTCCGCTTCAATGGATGCAAGCAGAATCAATGGTATAATGTTTTTCCAATCAGATAATACATTCTTCATAATAAAACTCAGGATGAATGCATTTTTGTGTCAGTTAGCGTGGATCACTCATTAATTGTAAGGTTGGTGGTTCAGGCTCCTACTGCCACATGTCCAAGTGTGCTCGAGGAAGACTAAACCACAAATTGTTTCCACTGTGGCTGAAAAAATGTAAGTCACTGGGGGCAAAAGCATCTGCCAAATGACTGTAATGTAATGATGTCAGCTCTGATCTGGACTCCTAAAGCTGCTTTTGTTCCATGCCTCATTGCACAGAACCCTACATTTACCCTACAGTGCGGGCTGATAGAGCCACTTTCTGTGCTCTTTTTCAATACATTAGCAACTTATCATGCAACTCATCAGTCCCGGCGATGCAAAATCGTCTGCTCGAGTGAACGTCGTCGTTTGTTAAACCTCCGGTTCATTCTCTTTCTCATTTTCCTGTTGCCCCTGTGTCTAAACTCCGATTATCCGTTGTCGATGCTGCTCTCAGATTTCAGCCTGGGCGAGTCTTGTACCACTTCACACTGCGTGAACCAGATAAAATCAGACATGTTTGAAAACATCTTGTCAGCCCGCAGCGACACACTCCGCGGTCCTTCGCACACTACAGGATAATCTGCCCCGGTCGCTGGGATGGTCAAGTCAGGTGTGGAATTACTGTTAAAATCGTCTGCTGTGACCTTGGCTCCGAGCACGAATGGGAGGGTTCTGCTGTGTAATAGTCATGCGGAGTTTGCAGGGGCTGCAGTTTTTTTTTTTCTCCATTCTTTCCATCTCTTTTCTCTCCGTTATCTCTCATCATCCAACACTATATACACCCCAAAGCCCAAATGCTTTTTACGTTCGCATTTCAATTTCAGATTTTTCTAATTGAGCGGAGAGCTGTGGGCACTAGCCGTAGCTTATGTAGATGCTTTATGCGGAAGCTTTCCTTTAGGACGAATTTCCTGCCCACTCTGAATTCATCTTATAGGCAAAGGCAAAAACAGAATTTAAATGAAATTCCTCATTATGCATGTTCAACGTGTCCATAATGGAGCAATTAGAACAGGGTACTTAATTGCTGCAAGCCATTTACACTGTGAAATTGCATGTTCAGATAGTGCTGGGCAGCGTTGGGATCAGACTGGGAACACGATTTAATTTAATTGCTCGTTATTGAGGGAATTATTTGCGGGGTCTCGGGGTTATCAATCAATAAAGATACGAAGGTAAGGGAGAACCATATTTCGATATCAACTCTAGAGAGCAAATCCCCCTTTTTGCTTAATTTCCCTTATTTCTCCTCCAGTATTGTTTTATTCTGATTGTGTGCCCGGCTGTAAAATGTGTGGAAGTCCACAGCGGGAGATTTGTGCTTGCAAAGGGGATGTGAACGCACTAATGAAAGCACAAATCTCACACACTCCTGCTGCAGCTCTAAAAACCACACTGATGGGGGTGATAGCAACAGAGAGCTGTTGCCAGTAAAAGAAAATAAAGAGTCGTAATACGGACAGGCAAGAACGAATGATGCTTACATGTTGTAAAGAATTTCCCACATTGATGTCATTCGGGGAACGTTTACTTTTTGTTTCTTCGCCTCCTAAACGGGACTAAGGATTTTCATCACCCTACATAAAGTATTGGAGGACATAAAATACACCCAGGAAGGGGAGATGAAGGGAGAGGAGGTGTGGCTCAACACGCCACCGAGCGAAATTACTGCAGCTCCTCCGACAGCAGCCAGCAGACAATCTGTTTAAGATACAGTCTGTGCAGCTACAGTAAACTGACAGCTTCCCATCCTTCGATCACTGCTCCTAGTCGATATCACAGTCGGCCCCAGAAATATTTATTAAAGTGGGGGGAAAGAGCTTTTTTTTTTTTTGTTGCTGCTGCTGCACACTGGAAAAAGAGAGAGAGACGGCTGGTGAAAGAAATTGGCACTCTCACAAACCTGGATGGATCCTGCACAGTTAATTAAGATAAAACGATTCAATTCTGGAGAGATCGAGGCAGCGATTCAGTGTGCGCGGCACGCGGGGGCCATTCTGATTAGCAGCCAGCCAGCGCGTTCCTCGACATTTTGATGCGAGACAATCTTTTGCATTTTCAATTACACACTCCAACAGCCCTCTAACTACCAAAACCAAGCTCATTTGCATGATTGAAATATAATTATGGTGTGCCAAAAAAACAAAAAAAAAACAACAGTTCTGTTTTGGTTCCTGTTACAATCCAATCCCTCCTGTTTTCGTGCTGAAATCAATCTCCGGTGACGGGCCCTTAAGCAAATGCATCAAGATAAAAGTTTAGGAGCATTTTTTGCATTAGTTTGAGTATGGAGCATACATCTGTAACATTTTTATTTTCCCCTTTTTTCCCTTCCTCAACCTCAACTCTTAAAGGGACTGTTTGTAACTTTTTACATGTATAAATCTACTAGGTCGGTTTCGCATATGCGCGCTCGCTTGTGGCTACACTGTTCAGACCGCTCCTCTGCTCCTCTGCTTGCTTGCCTTCACTCACACAAC
>CAKALG010000207.1:0-17415 GCA_916700815.1 Helicolenus hilgendorfi | reverse complement strand
GTAGCTTTGGTCTCCAGGGCCGGAGTCTCTGCTGCACTCTGCTCCTCTGCTCCTCTGCCTGCTTGCCTTCACTCACACAGCGCGCTCGTTCTCACTCTTTCGCTCCACTCTCACATGCATGTGCGCACACTACACACTGCAGAAGAGTTAGTTTAGCTCTGAGAATATCTAGTGAATACAGTGGACGTTTGTGCAGAAATAACTGCTGCAGCTCCTCCAGACCAACAGAGGTTTCTAGTGCCTTGTGAAGTGACGGAGCTCTGCAGCGAGTAACGTTATCGTCTCCGACCAAAACTCTGGTGTCTCCCCTGTTCCCTCCGGCTGCGGTCAGGAGGCTGGGTCAGGAAAAGCCAACACTAGGATCAGCATTGATTCATGGAGAGACCTTCGTCTGCTCAGCTAACATTACTGCCGAGCAGGTGAAATATAGAGTGATATTGTGGTTTTAGCTGACGTGTGTCGCCTCACTGTTTTGAGTGATGCTCGTTCATGTCTATGTAGAGCGAGCACAAGCGCGAGCAACAGGACGATGACTTTCGTGGACTTAACGGCCACAGGTGTCGCTGTTAACAAGCAATTTCTGATTCTTACAAACAGTCCCTTTAAACTAATATTGTTTTTTTTTTGTTTTTTTTAGGGAGCTAAAATCTGTTTTTCTGCTGCTCCCGTCCACAGCCGCTTTACCTCACTGTCAGACTGCCCTTTCCGACGGGGAACTGAAGTCATTATATCGCTCTTCTCTTCAAAGCCACCGGACTATATTCACAGAAGCAGCAATTTCACCTCGCAGAACACAAGAGCATTCATACACCCCCACTTCAAAAAATCCAAAGTAAACCCTTTCAATTATTTCCAAGGTTCGATTAGCTTACTACGCCTTCTAAATAACTGCTCATATTATCCAATATGTGATGCAAAAATTGAAGATTAGATTAGGTAAATATTAGGTATAATAACTGAAATATTACACAAGTGTGCTGTAAACAAGAATAATTGTGATTTACACTCTTTGAGTGAGCGAGACCCCTGCAGCTTGTTGAATGTTGATGAAGAGGTGTGAAAGCGGGCAGAAAAAAAAAATACATCTATTCGCAGGAGGAGAGGCCTGCTTCAGGGTTATCATGAATATGAACACTGGCTCCACCATGCAATTATCACCGAGCTACTGGCTTTGCCCCGAAGGCTAAGAGGACTGGACCGAACGGACTCGACCCACCTCAACCGCTGGCCTCTGCCACCCACTGCGCTCAGACTCTCCACATATGAGAGCTGTGCAGCAAAGGACCATCTGACAATTACACCCGTCAGCATGACACAAGATCAAGGAGGTTGTAGAGAGAAAGAGCCGAGAGAGAGGGGAAAAAGTAGCTAGTATTTTGGCAGCAAAGTGATTTGAAGTAATGTTTGACAATGAGCCGTGGGTTTGTGAAATGTGTCATGGACAGATTTGCATATATCGCTTTACTACATTTGAATATTTTGGTTGGTGAGGCCCTCCTGATGCCGAGCAGTTTTCTTAGAGGCAGGAATGCTTGGAAGAAAACTTGCTGTAATTAGAACAGCAAGCATGTCACTGCAGCTCAGTCAATCATAATTCAATCAATATAAAAGCTAAGTGGTGACATTAAACAGTCCTTATTTCAACATCTCCTAATTAGCAGTTAGAAGCAGTATAAACACACTTAATAACACACAATGATAACGTAGTTCTAAGCAGATATAAAGACATTCTTATTTGTAAATAACTATAACGCATTCTTTACATCGTGTTCTATGAAGCATCCACAGCTGGTATATAAATAGATAATTACTGCTCGGAAACACAATAGTGGTCAATTAATTAGATTAAGTCGACAGAGAATATTAATCTGCAACAATTATATTATGATACTCAATCATTAATCAAGAACACCAAATATTTTCTTGTTCCAGCTTTTTAAATGTGTGGATTTGTGACTTTTCTGTGTGTTAATGTTATATAAATTAAATATCTTTGGGTTACGAATCACACTTAACTTGAGCACCCCATATTAAGCATTTATTAGCAATTTATAAACATTTAACAAATGGTTTATAACACACTCTAGAAGTGTTTTTTAATGTATTAGTCAACCGATATAACTCCTCCTGTGGGCACTCATAAGTGGGAGATTCTGTATAATAATGAACGATTGTCCTTATATCTGCGTACAACTACATTATAAACCGTTTATGAAATGTTTATATACCGCTTGCAAATGCTAAATAAGGTGGTTAAATTGAAGTGTTACTGGGTTGGTTACTGTTGTTCGGACATTTGAAGATGTCGTCTTGGATTCTCAGAACTTGTGATGGTTTAATCAAAAATAGTTTTTAATTCAAGCCCTAATGATTATGTCCTCATGGACTTTAAACACCCTAACCCTTTATAAACATGCTGAAACTGGCATGTGAATGATTTGTACATGCGTATGAGCAGTTAACAGAAGTTTTATAACACAGGGTAGGATTTGGTTCATATGCTGTCATATATGATTACAGCTACGTTATTCATTAACTGATTGAACAACAGTTATGGATGCTTCATACGATGAGTTAAAAGAATGTTTTAAAGCGGGAACTACTGAACTATAACTATTTATTATACCTCCGCACCAGCCGTGGCCAGACACATTTGTTTTCAGGTTGTTTGTCCGCACGTACCGTTCTCGTTAACGCGATATCTCAGGAATGTCTTGGGGGAATTTATTCAAATTTGGCACAAACATCCACATGGACTCAAGGATGAACTGATTAGATTTTGGTGGCCAAAGGTCACTGTGACCTCACAAAACACGATTTTGGCCATAACTGACAATTTCACACAAATGTCTAATAGGATAAAATTATGAAGTGATGACATTTTGGACATACATTTTTGGATATAAACTGCAACTTGACTGGTTGGCGGAAGCATCCAACCACGAGGCGGTAATTCTAATTTTCATTATAGATTCATTTGCAAATTATTTTCTCAAATGATTAATCGTTATATCTATAATATTTACAGAAAAAAAAGGAAAAAATTGCCATTCCAAAAAACAGTTTCACCCAAAGTAATTCACATTATTCAGATTGCTTGTTTTATTGCGCCGACAGTCCAAGACCCAAAGAGTTTACTATGATATATGAAAAAGAAAATGATTAAAGCAATGTTATATGTATATGTATCAAAATATCAATTGACTAACTGATTAATCTATTAATCATGTATTTACTGCCTATAAATGCTAAATGGGGGCTAAAATGAAGTGTTATCATTTAGTTTTGAATCTCTGAATCTCAACAAGTCATTTGGGATTACAAGAGTGTGGACGCATCAATTTTCAGATTGTTGCGTTACATAGAACATTTGTTCAGCCCACAGTTTTAAAACATCCAAACTAAGCCATAAAGTAGCTTAAAGTCAGAGAGGACGGAGAGAGAGAGAGAGTTGAGTGTCAGTTTCTGGGTATAATTGAACCATCATGTGAGCTCCAGTGGGGATTAACCAACAGGGCCCCACTTGACCTGCTGGATAGAAGTACATCAGTTGGCTTCTCTCACACTTGATTCTCTCATTTCTACCGCATTGTATTGCAAAAACACATCTTCCCTTATGTCCATAAAACTTGATAAACTTGATTGCAGTTCACTTGGGAGTCAGTGTTTCTCGAGAAGAGTGGATATGCAGCATATTTGCAGCGCCTGCTTGTAAATCTGCTCGCGCAGAGGTAAATGACAAGTAATAAAAAACAGAGCTGGTGTCAAGGTGTTGATTGGATAAGGTGGTTTTAAATATCAAAATTAATAGTCAAATTTCAATACAGGAGGAGGAAAAGAATTAAGAAAGCATGTCTTGTTTCTGCTTCTTGCCAAGCCTGTTGAGTTTCTTGGGGTTATCATGACTCCTGGCTCTGTATTTGAGAAAACATCAACAGCCTTTGGTTTAACTGAAAAATATCCAGATCTTGTATCTGGTCTGGGAGAATGTTGCCTGCCGTCTGATGCACTCAACAAAAGGGCATGTCTGCACAACGTTAATCGTGATGTACCAGTGGAAGCAGTGGGGCATCATTTGAAAACAACAGCCCACAGGGGTTTGTTCTTCTTAATGCATCTCCTTAATTGCATAAGACAGCCCTAGATTTCCTCTTTGATCTATTAAAAACACACTACGCAACTGAATTAACTTGCAATGCTCGTTGCTAGCAAACAGAGCAAAGAATCGGGATACTCTATATTTGGAAATCATCACCTCCGAAGAATACATTAAAATCAAATAAAAATGCAAATCGGTGCGGTGTTGCCAGCTGGCAGGTGTACTGGGTACCTTTTAAACAAAAGCAATGCAACACGGATGAGCACGCCTCAAGTTTGCCCATGGTTTCAGCCTGCGACTACAACGCGCTGCATGCTCCGAGACCCCATTTTTGCATTATAAATATTTCAGAGGGAGACGGAGAACAACATGGCTGGGGATGAGCGCTCTCATCAGGTGGAGGCTGGAGCCATGCAAGGGTATAATTGTTTTCTGTATTTCCATTTTCCCCCATTATCAGAGACAAAATCAGTCTCCCAGATGACAGCTTCAGAGTGCGAGCGTGAGTGTGCGCTTGTGTTGCGTCTCCAGCAACATTTTTGATTGACAGTGAACGAGGGTCACACAGAAATTGTCATCCGTGGGGGTCAGAGGTCACACAGAAGCAGAAGGTCTCAACTGGAACTGCCCTGTTTTTGTTGCCATGCTCTGTGCTCCTGCCTCTTCATTACTCTGAGCAGGAAAAAAAGAGGCTGTCGGGAAACAAGGTGACCACCTAAGACCTGCGGCCAACCGGGCACGGCTCATTCTTAGTCCTGAAAAGGAGCTGAAAGAGTCCTAACTTTGTGGTGTATGAGTGGAGGTTCTGTCGTGGTTTCTGGGTTGATTTGTTCCTGGTGTATGTTTCTTATGTTGATTAATTTCTTGTGCTGAGATTTCTTTTGTTGGTCGGTTCTGGCTGTGGAAAACTAGAATTACTGCCTCACAGTTGTATGCCTCCGCCAACCCATCAAGTTACAGTTTACATCCATGTCTGTCCAAAATGTCATCAATTTATCCTATTAGATATTTGTGTAAAATTGTCCTAATTAGCATAGGAATTCTTGAGTTATGGCCAAAAACATGTTTTGTGCGGTCACAGTGACCTTAACCTTTGACCTTTGACCACCAAAATCGACTCAGTTCATCCATGAGTCCAAGTGGACGTTTGTGCCAAATTTGAAGAAATTCCCTCAGGGCGTACAAGGCTGTCGCCGGCGTGGAGGCATGAAAAAAGTAATCCTCCTCCACCCGCTGTATTTAGTTTTGCAGTCCATGGTCCAAATTTCTGTTCTCAGTCTCGTCTGTACTCATCTTGACTTAGTCTCGGATTAAAGTGACTTGACCAAGTGGACTATGGGCCTTTTCATGAATTGCATGCTGTACGGATGTCATGTCTCATTTTTATGCCTCCGTGCCGGGGATAGCCGTGGCCGGGGGCATCAAGTTTCCGGGTTGTCTATCTGTCTGTCCGGTCCATTCTGATGAACGCAAATGCCTGGAGGGAATTTCTTCAAATTTGGCACAAACGTCCACTTAGACGCAAAGATGAACTGATTCGAATTTGGTGGTCGAAGGTCAAGGTCACAACTCATAACTCAAGAATTCATATGCTAACTAGAATGGCACTCAAAACAGATCACAGCTCACAGCTGGTGGTACCGTGAGGTGGCCAGCTTATTATTAACACGGTGTGTTTCTGTGTAACGTATCGGCGGATGCCTCTCTCATTCAGCAGCCTTGTCATGTCTGTATAACGTTACACTACGTTGTCTCTCATCCTGTCATGTAATGCTTTTTTCTTTCTCACACTGCGGACGGCCAGCAGCTCCACACATCCACACGCGTATCTCTCTGCTTGAAGAAGGAGGGGCGGGGTCACGTGTCATCAACGTGTCATCAGTTACGCTACGCATGTGTTATACCCAGAGGTCTTAATATTCTGGCTGAACATACAGACTCCGTAAAAAAAAATCCTGAATCCGGATCATGATCCCGATCGCCACCAAAATTGAATGGATTGTTCATTGTGCCACATCCCACCCCTCCAAAACATTTCATTCAAATCCATTGCGAACTTTTGGAGACAGACAGACGGACGCACGCAGGTGAAAACATAACCTCCTTCCTAGGCCTTTGGCCTTGGCGGAAGTAATTATGACAATTTCACACACATCTAATAGGCTGAAATGATAGTATTTTGGACAAACATGGAAACTGCAACTTGACTGGTCGACGGAGGCATCCAACCATGAGGCGGTAATTCTAGTTATGAATTAAAATTAATTCAACATCCGTGCCAAATATTTAGCCAAATTAAATTGAATTGGAAAGCACTTTTCTGCAATCGCATGTTCATTCAGGAATTGCTAAAGTACATGCAAAATGACATAATTGCTTTGTTAATTTGTTTTCTGCAGTATTTAAATTTACACAGAGGTGGAAAGGGGTTAATGATACGGATACTATCGTGACTTTTAGTCCCCAATATGGGTTAAACCCCAAAAACACTGGATCCTACATTTCCCATAATGCAATTTGATAGCATCTTTCATTAGATCCCCCGTTGCCTAGTCATTTTATAAAAGACAAAGAATAGAATAGAAAAAACCCGCACGGACTGAAAAATGGGCTCAAAATTAGTGCAGAATTAATCTTAATCAAGCTTTTTTCTTTTGATGTGATATTAAAGTTGGGGCTCAAATATGATCAATTTCACGTCAATATAGAAGTGACAAAATAATTTACAAAACTCAAGTCGTCATACAACCCTTGTTTCTATACGGAAGACGTATAGGTCAATCAATCCCTGTTATGTGAAACTCTGTGAGAATGTTTTCTAACTTTGGAAAAGCTCCAGAGTTGTTTCAGTGAGACAGAAGAGTCTGACAGATTGCTATAGCATTAGACAGGTCTGCTATTCAAGTAAGTTATTCATTGTTGACCTTGGAAACAGCAGTTGAGAAAACACCACAAGATTTATTTGTGATATTTCTACTTTTTCTTCCTGAGTGCTTCTTCCAAGTCTGCATTTACAATTTAAATGATATTTCATTATTATTATAAGTAAGATACATACAGCAGTGATGGAGTTATAAAAACAATCGCACCACTATAGCACCATTTTGCAAGCGTTCTGGGGCTTTCGATCATATCACATGGTCTTCATCAGCAGAGAGCAGCCAATTTTTGTTCACAGCAGTGTAATGTATATTTACTGTACTTAAGTACAAATGTGAGGTACTTGTACTTTACTTGAATGATTCCATTTCATGATACATTACACTTATACTTCACTACATTTCAGAGGGAAATGTCATACATTTTACTCCACTGCATTTATTTTAGAGCTTTGTACTTTAATAAATACAATTTGTTTTATCGATATGATCACCTTTCAAAATTATTTTAAAGGTTTGTTCTCTGTAGAAGTCTCCTTCTCATCAAGCCATTTTAGTCTATATTGAGTTTTTTTTTGATAAATCTAATGCAACGATATGCGTTGTGCGCTCTTGTTTAAAGATACAGTCAGTTCTTAAGACATGTTAATTTGAATAAAAAAAACAGCTGCAATACTGAAATCTTCCTGCACTAACAGATTTATTTACTTGTTTTATGAAAATACAGTTTTTAGGACCTAATTATGCCCAGAATTGTCTTTTAAAGATTAGTTTAAAGATGGAGCTGGCCAACAGTATATAACATAAAATGCTACTTGTATAGTTTATATAACACTATGAAATGGGCCATTCTACAGTACATTTACTTTAATGCTTTATATAAAGTTTGCTGAAAATACTTATTTACTTTTACTTATTTACGAATACTTGTAACAGAGTATTTTTTTTTTTTTTACATAATAGTAATAGTACTTTTTTACTTAAGTAAATGATCAGAATATGTCTTTCACCATTGAAAGCACTTTGAGGACATTCTTCTTTTTAAATGTTTTTTTTTTCTTTTTCTCTTTTAAAATTTATTTTAACATCTACAAGTCTATTAGAACTGGGCAGAATCCATCTTCTGATGAAGACAATGTGATATGATTGAAAGTTCCAGAGCTCCCCTGCTACTAAGCGGACATAGTGGCGAGATTGATTTGATAACTACATCCCTGCTGTATATATCACTAAGTTACTATCTCTCGAAGATCTCCTTTTTGTCCTCTTTGGCAGCACCTATAGGGCGATAAGCGGTAATTGCATGTGTGTTTTTAGATCTCACTTCCCAGATATCCAAAACTGTGTCGCCGATGGTTGTTTTTCCTGGTAATGTTGCCACATACGATCATTTCGTAATACTGCAAATGCAAAGGCTTTCATCAGTGGGACATAGGCTCAGTCTCCATTCATTCAGTGATAGATTGTGACTTAAGGGTAGGGTTGGTAAAGATTTTAGAAACATGTTTTGTTAGTTGAAATTCTCATTACATCCCAACAGCAATCAATAAATCAAATGTTCTGACTTTTGGTGTCTGTGGCTGTCACAGGACTGTAATAAACCCGTCGGGTCGTTTAGCCCCGATGAAATTATTGGACGGACTACCTGTCTATCTGTCTACCTGTGTGCACTCTGCCCGTGCACTCATTGCGTGTCACCGCAGTCTTCCACAAGCTGCTAGCTTGGCAGCTGTGAGTACTAACAATAACCATGTTTGCCGTTCACATTCATTATGATATGTTTATGTTCATAATGATGATCATGGGGGAGTGGCTTTGGAAGGAGGCCTGATGGGACAGACTGTCCGTGTTGCCGACTTGGTGAATTTCTCTCTAGATTTAGTGACTTTTGGAGCTAGTGCTGCTCGCTACTTTTGTTGGAAAAGAGTTGACAACACTGGACTTGGTTTTTTGGTTGGATCATTTTTAAAAATCTGGTGTACTCTTGCTAGTTTCTCAAAATTGCCAACCCAGCTTTTAACAGACATGTATTTAAATAAAAATCTTGAAGATTAGTACTTTAACTTGTAGAATATCATTTAAATTGTAAATGCAGACCTGGAAGAAGTGCTCGGCAAGTAAAAGTAGAAATATCATGAATAAACCTTGTAGTGTTTTCTCAACTGCTGTTTCCAAGGTCAACAATGAATAACTTTCCTCAATAGCAGACCTGCCTAATGATTTTCTCATCATCTGACGCTATAGTAAGCTGTCAGACTCTCCTGTCTGACTGAACCAACTCTGGAGCTTTTCCAAAGTTAGAAAAACATTCTCACATCAAAGGATTGATTGCTTTGCTGTATAGGAACATGAGTTGTTTGTCTACTTCTGTTTTCCAAAATGTGTAACTATTTTTGTATATAATAACATGAAGTTCATTACATTTGATATCCAACCAGTAGGCAACCTCAGGGTCTGAAATGTGAAGCCAATGCAGAAGTGCCTTAAACCTGCATTCTTTCTAATAGCCAGCAGGGGGGCGACTCCTCTGGTTGAAAAAATAAGTCTGATTGTATAGAAGTCTATGAGAAAATGACCCTACTTCTCATTGTAAACATTGCAAACATGAGTTTATTGTTTCAATCGATAGTTTCAAATCTTCTCCAATACAGTATGATGTTCATTTACTAAGTTATGGTCCCATTTAGAGTCAAATAGACCATAAAGCAAGGTATGCTTCCGTGTTTCGTCTTACACCTTTAACCCTTTTACAGTGTGTTTTCAGTTCATGAAAGTTAATTATAACCCTTGAAAAATGTCTGATTCAGCGTTCAGATGTACTTAGCTCCACCCTCTCGAGTCACTTCTGGTTGCAAAAAAACAAGATGGCGATGGGCAAAAACCAAGATTGTGACGGCCAAAATGCCAAACTTGAGGCTTCAAAACGGCAGTCCATAACGTCGACGTCATGGTGACTACGTCCATTTCTTATATACAGTCTATGATCACTCCAAAAGAAATATGGAAAAAGCTCAATTAAGTTTAATTCTGAACTCATCTTGACCTCATTTTTCAGTCTCTCTTGGTCTTCTCTTCTATTTTATTCTATTCCATTCTTTGCCTATCACAAAGTGGCATCTTTTATATTCTGCAAATCAAGATGTAACAGTGTGTTGACACAGTTACTGTAAAAATAAATTGAATAGTGAGAGTAAAAAATGACTTTTGTGAAACCTAACAAACCCTCTGGCACGCTCCACAACTTCTCACAGAGGGATCTGCTTTTGTTCGAGTTCGCCACGTGGAATTCTGTCAGGGCACTTATCTGTAATGCTATTATCTACACAAATGACAACACCTGGCATCAGCAGTGTCTCAGCTGCCGGCTGGAGAGCGAGTGCCACTGAGTCGACGCCGGTCTCTGGCACAATGAGTCAACACTGCATCAGAATCGGATGAGTTATGGACAGCAAAGCCTGGGTGAAGGCGAATCCTGTCAAATCATGCGTGGCATGAACGCGTACAGCGCCGATTCAGAATTTGTGTGGATCTGCGGTTCTGCCTGCCTAATGAATGTGAGCGCAGTTCACGTGGGACCAGTAAATGGTTCTTCAAACGTGATGTAACAGCCATTGCGCAGAGGCATATAGTCGGTCCATCTCAATAGAAATGTCAGAATGCAATAAGTATGCAATGACTCGCTGTCTACTGTAATGAGCCCAGACTGTGTGGTTGTCTCCGGAGGACGCTGATAGCAAGTATATCGTCTGAATGGCAACACTCCTCTGCCATCTGTTCTTTTCGTTCGACACATGCAGAATACTATATGTGCAATTTATAGAGGTATTCTGAACATCTATCATTTGGGTAAAACCTAATAATCCAAGTGGCATATGGATTTAATGAATACATTGTGTGAGTGAAAGGATAGCAATGAGAGTAGTCATTGTTACACTCCATATACAAACCAAATGGAAAGCCTGAGGGACTCAATTTAGCAGGTAACCTGTCTCTCTGGGGCTTTTGGATGCCGGTGATTGGCAGCAAGTGGCACTATTTGTACCCCCTTTGCTGAATGTGCACGCACACATATTTAAGTGGCGATAGAACTGATAACTGTGTGACATCTGAATACCTGTAGCTCACTACAAGCTCCGTCCATGTCACATGTAAGTCCTCATAACACGCGGTAATTGTTTTGACGCTTAAAAGTCATTTACAAGCGACAGCAGGCCCTGATTTCCAAAACACAGCAGTTTGTGTTTTGGAGCAGCATGCCTGTCACCTTTTAATGGGAAATTCATCCAAGGTGACCCATAATAGGCTCCTTTTGCTCCGTGCATGCTCTCCGCAGACATCCAAGCCAGCAGGCTACGGCAGTTCTGCCGCTGACAGCAAATGGGAGCGCCAGATTAGAGAATGTCAAATTAATGCAGATGGAAGACAGTGAGAGGTACAAAACATGTGACTGCATGGTGTCAAATTGAGTGACTATTTTTTTTTCCCCGTGCTTTCTGTGAAAACATCTGAAGCCCCAGTAGTACTGTTGTTATTCTAGACATAAATGCTGGGGTGAGAGTGAGTGACATATTGCTCGATAAACTCAGAGGCAAATTTGTTTTTGGAGGCTAAAGAAAAATGCAGAGGACTCGTGTGAAGGATTGCAAAACGCTTGAGTAAACTTGAGAATTCGAAATGTTTCGAGAATTAACGGGGGGGGGGGAACGCTTCAGATAGCAAAACACGTGAGAGTATTTTTTTCCTTAAACTAGATTTCCTTTTTTTTTGATGCATGTGTGTGTTTTAAGTTTACGTGTGGAGAGTGCATGTGCTTGCTGGAGAGAATCAAAACAATTTACAAAGCGTACCACTTGCTGCTCTAAAAAAAAATCCCTGTCCATGACAATAAAAGCATAGACAGTCTTGAAATATGGCTGGCGGTTTTGACAGCGTGTCACACGAGGAGACCGTGAGATTGGTCCTGTGCAGTGGGCCAAAGACGGGTGATACTTTATTGAGATGCAAAATGACTACTCGCAGAGCAGAGCTGGTGTTGTTTTTAAGATGCTTGAAAACTGCATGGAACAGACGAAGCAGCAAGTAGTAAAGGGAATGGGTCCTGCATCTGCATGTGCAGCCTCAAAGGCTGTCGTCTCTGTTGTCACACACACACACACACGCGCAACACAGGCCCAGGACACACCACCGTGAGTCTGGTCCTGATCAAGGGCATTAAATGCTATTCAGATTCACACAGGAAAAAAAACGCCCGTGGTTATTTGGTTTTTATGGTGGATTGTTGAGCATGACAGCGATTTACTGTACAACAGCAATCACACAGCAGCTTTCATGTCCATTAAACACATATAAACACTCCATCTACGTTATCCTCTTCTAGCACACATTCACTTCTGAGATTTTGGAAAAAATAACAATGCAAAAACACATCTTCTGTCAGCGAGATGTCATTCCTTTTTAAATGTCAAGCTGTCCCCGTCCTGCGCCCCCCCCCCACCACCACCTCCCAACTGGCAAACGTCCAGAACTGGTATTTCATATTTTTAGATCGCCGGCGCTGATGAAAGAGTTACATTCAGAGGGAGGAAAAGGAAACCGAGATAGAGTCAAGTCAGAGAGCCTTTAGAGAACAGCTGCTAGCCTCTGATGTGACTGCTGGCCTTCTCGCTGTCAGCCAGACAATCGACGCAGGACGCCAATGCGCCTGCAACATGTAAAGCCGTGTATTAATGCATAATACAAAGGCGAAATGACCTTTCGTGCTGTATGATGTGCTCCGAAGGGGTCGGTGGTGACGATTACGCAACACCTGCGAGCTGATAACGGGAGAAATTGGCGGGGAGGGTTCTTCACTTATTCAGCATGATGCAACAGAGCAGAGGGTGTCACATGATCAACATTTTGATCACATCTTACTGCAGTTAAGGGATGGTATAGGACACGTGTTGCTATGTGGTGTGATATTTTCAGCACTTGTGCAACATGTTTTGTATTCTAGATATGTTTATTTTACTGACTGCCTTATTCATTTTTGTTAAATTACAGGATACAGCATCAAATCATAATAGGAAGCTATAAAAGATTATGACATATACATGTTTTTTTATTGTAGGACATGAAATCTTTCAGTCAATCCTGCCATCATGTTGTTCATATTTGACAAAATATATTTCCCCACTTTTCCCCCCGTTTTCACACATGAACACCCCGGTCTCTCCAGGAAAGGTAATTGGATCTGTACAGTGTAAATATGCCAGATGACTTATGGCACACGAAGGAGATATTAGAGCAAAAAAATCTGCAATAGAGCCTGATAAACCCAATATTAATTACTTTGCTTATTTCTCCTACTACCCTCCCCCTTGGAACCAATTAGTAAGTTGAGATGCTTCTTTTCAGTTTAATGAGGTCTAAGTAGTGATAATGAATTTCATATTCCTGCCAAGCATTTAAAATAGGCTCGTGGAGCCACAAAGGCAATTCCATATGAAATGATCTCTCATAATTCCCATTCTGCAAGAAGTATATTTCTTTCATTGAGAAAATCAAAAAATTAGGAAATTAGGTCCCATTTTCACCACAAATGCAGAGGATGAATTAATAGAAGTACTTTTTTTCCTCACGCTGATGCCGTTTGGGGACGGTAGAGCATTAGTCACATCAGAATTTACAGACACGGTTTTAATTAGATCTTAATAAACGATGTGTCTCACAAGTGGGTCACCAAATCTTCAAAAATCACATCTATATCTCACCACGAATGGCCAACAGTGAAGTGACAAAAACCCTGTTCATCATCTAAAGAGCAGGGAGAGCCCGAGGACCGCCACACCTTGAAAAATCCTCCGCAAAGGCAAAAAGCAAAGAGAGGGACAAAAGCGCCCTGTGACAAACTTTGTTATGTCGCTCCATATAATGTGGGTTAGCAGGAAAAGTAGGCAGCGGGGTAGCCTTTTACCTCGGCAGGGGTCATATTTGCAGGACTAATCCTCAGTGCACATAAGACAAGAAGGTCTGAACCGCCTGATATAATATTTACAAACAGTGGGGACACAAAGCTCTCATTAATTTTACAGTAGCTTTTGTTTCATGGGGAAAATGTTGAATAAAAGAGGAGCAGCGCTCACACATGAACCCGCACAGGCTTGTGCAGCCACTGACATCAGCAATTACTGTGAAGTGTGGTGATGATGGGATCCTTTCCATTGTGAGGGCTTGTTTTGATTCTCTGGCATGGGAACAAAAGAGAAAAGAGGCTGGATTGATTTTTTTTTGTTATTAATCAAGAGAAGTGCTATCATTGTGGCGGGCACAATATTTACTGTATTCTGTAACTCAGTGGGTTTAAGGGTAGGACTCCAGGTATGGTGCTGTAAAGTGCTTCGGATTTGTGGTGTTCTCTTTCCTATCATTTTTTTAAAGGGGAACTACGCCAATTTCCAAAATTCATATATGTTATTCATATGGTCTAAGATGGTCCAAAAAAATATTAATGAACATGAACAACTCCCCCTCAAATCCAAAAACTAGAGTGCGTAAACTCAAATTTGTGATGTCATAGGGTATAAAGTCGGGAGCTGCTCCATAGACAATGAATTGGGAGAGATGTTCTAGATGACACTGAGGCCCTGTTCAGACCTGGTATTAACATGCGTCCTCTAAGTACAGGTGTGAATGCATTCAATACGCATTGAGGACGCATTGAGATCCGATTGCTCATACCACATTCAGAGGTGGCCTGGGCCACATATGGTCACATTCTTTTAGCAGTGTGTACGTGAATGTGTCATCGGCCACATTAAGGACCGCCTACTCTACTGATGTCCTGCTGGGATCTACCGGGTTTCACTGCGCTCTTCAGGTGAACAGACAGGCAGACGCGGGCGCTTGTTTTTTGTTGATTCCTGTAATATTACGTCACCACGTCTGCTGTACTAGCCATGTGTTTATTTGCATATAGAGCGGGGAAGTGAGATCCGGTCACAAGATGTCTCTCAAGATGCACGTGGAGACGCATTCTATTGCCAGGTGTGAACAGACGTACTTGAAGCTGTCCACATGTGATCTGATCACTCAGGACGCATGTTAATGCCAGGTCTGAACAGGGCCTGAGACTCTATGGATACATTTTCTGTTTCACAACTGAGAACACTACAATAGAATAAATCTAATTTGGGTATAAAACAGAAAACAGATATCCTGTATGTCCACGAAATCAGTCTCCCCTTCATTGTCTATGGAGCAGCTCCAGACTTTATACCCTATGAAATCACAAGTTTGAGACTTACAGTACATCTCTGGTTTCTGGCTTTGAGAGAGAGTAGAACATGTTCACACACATTGATTGAATTTTCCTAGTGCATGGAAATAACTTAATTTGGATGGTGTTCCCCTTTTAATGAAATGACGTTTTTTCAGTAACACGATGACTTCTTGCTTGTGCACAGAATATTTTGTCTGTACGCCCCCAGGCGTTCGGAGAATACTGCAGCGGAGAACGCGTCGAGCATAAAAAGCCTCTGTGTGCGCTCGTAGCTCACGCACCATCTGTGGTCGCCCCGGCCACACTGTATTGCATAGCGAGCATAAACAAATCTTTAATATCATGGATGTATTACTGAACGGGTCTATACCGGATACAGTTCTTCTTGGAAAGTCACTCAAACTCACTGCAAAGAGACCCAGATCTGGTCCTACTCTACCCAGATCTGGTCCTTTTCTACCCAGATCCGCTCCTATTCAACCTAAATCTGGTCCTATTCTACCCAGATATGGTCCTTTTCTACCAAGATCTGGTCCTTTTCTACGCAGATTTGGTTCTACTCTACGCAGATTTGGTTCTACTCTATCCAGATCTGGTCCTACCCTACCTAGATCTGGTCCTTTTCTACCCAGATCCGGTCCTATTCAACCTAAATCTGGTCCTATTCTACCCTGATATGGTCCTTTTCTATGCAGATTTGGTTCTACTCTACTCAGATCTGGTGCTTTTCTATGCAGATCTGGTCCTACCCTACCCAGATCTGTGAAACAACTAAAAAGAGAAGCGAAGAGACCCCCATGTCACGCAAAGGGGCCCATTGACTCATAATCTGTCTACAGTACGGTTGTGAACTATTTGGAGTTGCAAATAGCAGCTATTTATAAATATTAATTCACACAATATTTTAATTTTAATCTAATACAATGAATAGACAATGTAACTATTAATAATGTACCATTTATTATCGCCCAGTACCAGGACTTCATGTGAGTCTTAACACACTTTTACAAATGTACCCCCCCACACCCTTCTTTAAAACTATGTCCCAGTCTACCCTCCCCCCTTTCAAATGTTTCTAAACCTCTGATCTAATGCAGAGGCACGATTCACAGTAGTCGAAGTTTAACACTAATTACACATTAACATCATCATTACACATTTATCAATATGAAAAATTAATGAAATACATAAACTCTGTTAAGAAGCCGCTAATTTATTTATTTTTATAGTTCTAAGTGCTCTTCAGGCTCAATAAGTTTCCAGAACATTGTTTAATATCAGCATAAGCACTTATTTGGTTTGTCGTTTGCACACACAACAAAAAGAATAGTGTCTGTAATAGCTTGGCTTTGTTTTGGACTATTTCTGGATTAAAGCAAGCGTAGCGCTTTTATCAGGACTCAGGGTTTCAGAGTCAACTATCCTTCAGCTATATCAGCTGTCACAACAACATATTTAGAAAACCGCTGCTAACTACTAAACAAAACAAGGCTCTTAAAATCTTGCTAATGACCCCAAGAGGATGCTCTGCTACTTGGAGCAAAGTGGTTTGAAACGATCAACTAATAATGCCATTCTGAGGCAAAATGTGTTTTGCAGTTATTAAAAAGCAAACGTCTCTTAACTACAAGCCTCCTTTATGTGCAGTCATGATTATTTTTTCTGGCCAGGGGCTGCAATTCATGCAGCAGTGCTCTAACATAAATGTGCTTCTTAATTTGGGTTGCAACAGTATATTCCCCATTAGCTGGAACAGGACATTTGGTTTAGTACACAAAGTGTTTCAGTTCACTCTATCCTGCAATCCAAATAATTACATACTTATTAGTATAATACAACCTACTTACAGTTCACATCTTACGAATTGTCCCACAAATAAAACTTTGGTGTCAGTGTGTCGACTAACCAAGTTCATGTACGGCTGTTTAATGTTGAAAGTTAGTGTTCCACCCTGTCTAATTGATTCAATTAAGTTCCAACTATTTGTTTCTAACGATTCTCTTGTGTCAGAATCATAGACTGTATATAAAGATGGACGACGAGTCTCAAGTGAAGCCAAAATATCCCAGATATGGGAGCTGCCATCTTGAGATTTCAACGTCATTTGGAGCCTGTGAAGTAGTGACGGGGCGGAGGAGCCGCAGTATCGAGGTCACCCGCCCGAACCAATTGTGAGC